>OZ020537.1:18614130-18886630 GCA_963971435.1 Lasius platythorax
GGAAAAATTCAGTACCGAAGATCTTTAGAGTCGAATAACTCTTTAATTATTGATCGGATCGTTTTCGGCCATAATAATTTTCTTCAGAACTCTCGATTTACTAGCCAGAACTCGTGTCAGAACTACTGGAACTCTTAAAAATTTATTTCCGTTGGAACTTGGAAAAATTCGGTACCGAGGATCTTTAGAGTCGAACAACTCTTTAATTATTGATCGGATCGTTTTCGACCATAATAATTTTCTTCAGAACTCTCGATTTACTAGCCAGAACTCGTGCCAGAACTACTGAAACTGTGATTTAACGAGTCAAAGTTTCAAGCCCGTGCTACCGAATTACGATTTTTTCAAAGCTATATTTCGAAAGTTTGGTTAAATGTAATTTTTTGAAAACTATCAGGAACTCTTCATTATATGTAAAAATATTATAATTAATTATCAGAACTAATTAAAAAAAAAATTTTTTTTTATTTTTTTATTTTAATGCAATATCAAAAATATTTTTTATTAATCAGGAACTCTAGTGGACGTAAAAACAAAGCAAATGAGCTATTCAGAACTATTCGATCTCGATTTTCAATGAGAACTTAGCACCCCATTTTTCAAACTCAAATTTGGAACCGTTAATCGACGGAACTTTTTTTATTTTTGATAAAGAACTCTTAAACTCTTTAAAAAGAAGCCAGAACTCTAATCAGAACTATAAAAATTGCATGTCGGGGTGCTAACTTCACACACCCGAATTGGAGCGGTTTTGCCACAGGTTCAGGATAGTACAGAAAAAGTTATTTTCGCTTATTTCAGTCGAGTTTTAAGTAAAGCGGAAAGAAATTATTGCATCACTCGTCAGGAATTATTAGCTATTGTGGCATCATTAAAGACTTTCCATTATTATTTGTATGGTAGAAAATTCTTAATTCGTACGGATCATATCTCTCTTAGATGGCTGATATCTTTCAAAGATTTAGAAGGACAACTGGCTCGATGGTTGGAGAGATTACAACAGTATGAGTTTGAGATAGTTCATCGAAAAGGACAACTGCATCAGAATGCTGATGGGTTGTCGAGACGCCCTTGTGCTGAGCTAGGATGTGTTTATTGCTCTAAAGTAGAATTGAAAGAAAATTCTGTTGCAAAAATAATTTTAGAAGAAGATAGTTTGAAAGAATGGAGATAGACAATTGGGAGATCCCATTATTTCAATGTTTGTTCGAGGAAAGAAATTAGGAAAACGTCTCTGTTGGCAAGTTGTTAAACAAGATGTTGCAGCGAAAATCTATTGGTCTTATTGGGATGAGCTAGTCTTAAAGGATGGAGTTTTATTTAAAAAATGGGAATCTCCGAATTTGAAATCTAAAGTATTTCAGATAATTGTTCCTAGAAATTTTATCAGTCAAATATTAGAGGTGGCCCATGATTCTGCGTCTGGTGACCATTTTGGTGTGAATAAAACGTTGGAAAAGATTCGGAAACGTTTTTATTGGGCTACATGTAAACACGACGTGGAAGATTGGTGTTGATCCTGTAAAGTTTGTGTAGCGAGGAAAGGTCCGTCAGGAAAGGGAAAATCTCCATTACAAATTTATGATGTAGGATCTCTTCGAAAGAGTCCAAATAGACATACTTGGTCCTCTTCCTACTACCACAGATGATAATCGATATTTATTAGTTGTTATCGATTGTTTCACCAAATGGGTTGAGGCTTTCCCATTAAAAAATATCAAAGCTAATACAGTAGCAGATGTTTTTGTGAAGCTGGTAATTTCTCGTCATGGAGTTCCGTTAGAAGTTCACACAGATCAAGGAAAAAATTTTGAATCGAAAATTTTTCAGGCAATGACGCGTCTGCTAGAAATTAAGAAAACTAGGACAATTGCTTTACATCCACAATCAGATGGGCAGGTTGAGCGTCATCATCAAACAATTTTGAATTATTTAGCTAAATTTATTTCAGAAGATCAGAAGGATTGGGATAGTTGGATTCCCATGTATTTGATGGCATATCGGTCTTCAAAACACGAGGCCATGGGTGCCTCTCCTGCCGAATTATATTTTGCACATGATTTGAGGTTACTGTTAGATCTGTTGCGAGGAAGTCCTCCGTAGAGGGAGGAAGAAAACTCTATTAGGAATTATATTCAAAGATTAAGGAAGAAATTAAGTGATGTTCATAATAATGCTAGGCAACGTTTGAATCTTCAATCTCTTCGTTCTAAAGAACGTTATGATCAGAGAGCTAGGCAAATTAATTTCAATGTTGGTCAGGATGTTTGGTTTTATAATCCTCGTAGAGTAGAAGGCAAATCTCCTAAATTACAAAGTAATTGGGAAGGACCCTATAGAATAATTAAAAAGCTTAGTGATGTTGTTTTTGGAATACGAAAATCGAATAGGCATAAATGCAAAATAGTTCACTCTGATAGGTTAGCCCTTTTTCATGAAAAACAAAGATTGAATTAAAATTTACGGAGCCCGATATTTATTAATGATTACATCTTTTATCTTGTCCGAGTTTCTGTTTTGTTATTTTTTTTTAAAAGAATTCTATCTAATGATGACAACAAAGGAAAAGAGAGAGAGAGAGAGAGAGAGAGAGAGAGAGAGAGAGAAACGGGAAAGACGGAAAAGAGGAATTTGAAGGACAAAGACTGCCTCACCCCGCGGTTTTTTTGATCCGTGGTTTTCCCGGGGGTCTTTAGGCGAATGCCGAGGCAGAGGCTTGAGAAGTTCTCTTTGAACGAAAGGTCTACGGAAAGTTACCCCTCTCTTGCCTGAAGATCGCACTTTGAGACAATGGAGGAAATTTCTGGAATCGTTTGAGTCGTCTGAACCTAAGATATGCAGTTCGGTAACCTGGAACAACAGTTCAGGGAGAACAAGAAGGCTAGCCCGGGAGGTAGAGGCCAAAATTGGGCAGTAATTTTATTAAACTTGGAAGGCCATTTTTTCTCTTATTTTGGTGCTGAAAATGACGAAATGCAGAGTCTGGCTGCGGTCTTCCGGGACGGCGGGCGTCGGGACGCCGTTGACCTTGTCATAAAGATAAACACATCAGAATGATTGTATTAAAGCTAAGACTTTTTATGTACAATGTTTAGTTAATAAAAAACAATATTGACAGAGTCTGGTAGCTGTCAGCCGGGACGGCATGAGTCTGGCGACCCTCTAAACATGTAATGAAAAGTGATCCTTGGGAATTATTTTATTAAACCTGAAATTTGACGTGGTGGTCAATTACAGTTTGAAAATTAAAAAAAAAGTTGTCTGGCAGCCGCCTTGCGGGACAAAGGCTTTGCCAGACTTAAAAAACCACGCATCACCCGAGCGCGCTCATATGAACTAGCTTATATGTATATGTTTATGAACTAGCTTTGTTTCTTATAAAGTTTGATTTTATTACTATTTTATTCAAATAAAAATTCAGTAAAATCATCACACACACATACAAAGAAATAAGAAACGACCGTTTTCTGTTAGCAAAAGGAACGAAAGGAAACGAAAACAAAACAAAAGAAACAAAACGAAACAAAAGGAAACGAACAGTTCGACAGTAGCAGTCTGTTTGAAAAGACGCGATTTTTACATTATAAGCAATGGCATCAGTCGATAAGTTCTGTGTCATTTGCAAATCTACAAAAAAAAATTAAATCCTTTTACGGAAATCACTGCAAAAATATCAGGAAATTTTGAAAATTCGTAAAGCGAACGGACTAAAATTTGCAAGTGTTATTTTGCCAACGGTCGTAAATGATTTTGAATGTACCCATTTGCAATGTTATAAACAGTTCACGGCTTTAATGAAAAAATACAAAGAAAGTGCAAATGTCGAGGAGCCTTCGTCAGAACCTATACCAACCACATCAGGATCGGCTGTATCTCCAGGTGAGGATGCAGCGGGTACTTCAATGTCAGAGACACAGTTAACATCGCAGTTGTCTACATCTATTGAAGATCCATTGTCAAACGACAAGTAAGTTTAAAAAAATATAATTAAACCTTATTATGAAAAATTTAGAGAACATACACACACATTAACATTAACTAAGAGATTTTATATTGAAAATATTTTTTTAGTCCACATGTTGACCAGCAAAATGTGGAAGAAGTATCTGATAAGTCAATGGAGATCAATGAAAAAGTGTGTATATTTTGTACACAAGAGCGAAAGAAATATAAATCCCGTTGGCAAAATCTACATTTATTAGTAAAAGATACAGCCATCGAACATTTGAAATCAAATGCGACTTTTTTAAATGATTTACCTATGCTCCAAAAGATTGCTGAATTACAGTCTGGAAATAAATTAATATTTTTTCACAATATTTGCAACGTTCTTTATCAAAATAAGTGCAAAGAAGCTAAACAGACAACAAGAACTGATTGGCATTCTACAAGAGACAAACATCGAATAGCTTTTCAAGAAATATGTGCTTTTATAAGCGATAATATTGTCAATAAAAAACAATGCTATCTACTAAATTCTATATGTACTTTATACAGCGAATGTCTTAAAAAAGAGCATGAAGAAGTTTCGAATATATTTTCAACGAAACACCTACAGCAAAAAATATCAGATTATTTTGGAAAAAAAATAAGAATTGTTACGATTAATAATAAAAAGATTGTAAAGGCTTACGAGGGACACATGTTACAGCAAAATGATTTGCAACATTTAGAAGAATTTGATATTTTAGGAAAAGCTGCACTTATTTTAAGAAATAAAATTAAAAAATGGAAGTAAATAAAATTCCAGATCAAGTGACGGCTAAAGATATTATACAGGGAGAATGTTCTATTCCTCCAGAGCTGGACGATTTTTATGGTATATTACTTACTGGCCCTAATTATCGATGTAAGCGGAGTTCTAATTGCTAGAGACTCGTCAAATCTTTTTCTGAAGATGCAATTTACGCCGTCTCAAACGGTAAAATAAAGACATCAAAGCATCTTACTCTTGGAATGTCGCTAGAAAGCCTCACAAACAGTAAAAAAATCGTTAATATTATAAACAAATACGGACACTGCTCAAGCTACACGACTATAGAAGAGTTAGAGACTGAAGCGACGTACACATCCACCAGCGAATCACAAGTTTGTCCAGAAGATATTTAAAAAAGAAGAGGCTTAGGCACAGGGCTGGCATATAACAACTTTGATAGATTTGTCGACACTAATTCTGGAAAAGATACTCTACATCTACATGACACAGTGGGGATAATTTTTCAAAATATTGATCCAGATGAAAGTAGTGGCGAAGAGTTATCTAATACTTTTCAAGCCGACAATGAGAATGATGTCAACGTGTCAGCATGCTTAGCGACGCAAACGTCAAGAAAAAGAAGACGAACTTTTTCCGCTATAAGTCCAGAGTTACCATCTTATTCTAAGAAATTAAAACTTTGCGAGACATTATTACCTGTTAATGCTGATACACGATTTTCAGTTCCAGATAATCTCAAATCAGTCTAACGCTTATATTTAGCATGGATGGTTTCACATTTTTTAAAAATCACTGACATGCCCATGTGGGTTGGATTTAATAGTTTAATTTACAAAGATGAATGTCCGACACAAAAAGTGTCATATTTGACAACGATTAATTTATCTCCGACGAATATATCTGTTGTTCTTCACACAATGCTCGAAGGTCAAAGAGTTGCAGAAGAATGCGGCGAGGAATATATGCAAATCACGTACGATTTGGCCATTGCTAAGATAGCACTTCAGCTACAATCTACAGAAAATCCTCATTTCAATAACCTATTTATACATATTGGTTCGTTCCACATCATGATGGCCTACTTTAAGGCAGTAGGCAAATACATAGATAACTGCGGACTAACAAATATTATGGTGGACTGTGAGATGATAGCTAATGGCTCAGTCAATGGATATTTAACTGGTAAGCACTTTAATAGATGCAAAAGATTGCATCCAATTGTATCTTTAGCTCTGCAAATCTTACATTTTGAAAGTTTTCTAAATAAAAAAAATGTTGAAATAAGAGATAATGTTAAAAAATATCTCGAAGATTTAAAAAAAAAACAAGTCTGTAACTCCAGCCGTATTAGATAATGAAGTTATAATTTTATTTGAAGAGTATGAAAAGTATAAACAACAAACTATGAACGGTGAACATGATAAAACGGCACAGTACTATATAGTTTATATTAACTTAATCGACTACTATTTTATGTTAAACACAAGCATCAGAACTGGAGACTTCGAGCTTTTTAAGTACATCTTGCCAAAGATAGCAAATCTTTTCTTTTCATTCAATCAGCCTAATTATGCTCGTTATTTAATAAAATACCACGATAATTTGTTAAAAATCGACGAAACTCATCCAGGCCTCCGAGATCAGCTTAAGAATGGCTCTTTTGGTGTAAAAAGAACGAATAAAAATTGTTCAAGGCAACCCGTCGAACGTTAGAGCAGACCATCAATGCTGACGCTGCAAACAAATTGACAGGTATCATACAAAATACGAACTCTATTGCTACTCGTCAACGATGGTGCAAAAACCACAGCCTTCGGTCTAAAATAATAAGCCACATTTACGAAGAAACAGGATTTAAAAAAAAATCAAGACATTACAGAAGATCTCAAGAAAAATAAAATCAGATAAAGTTCTTTACAAGTTGATAAATTCATCAACAGAATTAATACAAATATTAATCCTTTTCAAACAGATTTAGATCCAAATTTATTATATAACATTTCAACTGGCGAAGCAGCAAATGTAAACATTACAGAGTTTTTACTAAAAGTTGAAAGTAATGGAAACGATTTGCGTGAAAAATTTATTGATGAATGCTCGAAAGATGAAAATCGGTTTAAAAAAGTTATAAAACAAAATAAAATGTTCACAACTTTGAATTTCAACGGGCTAGAAGAGCCAAACGCGGATGATAGTGCGTTAATTTAGATGAAAATTAATTTTTCATCGAAATTAATTTGCTGTGCACAGGGCACAAATTTTCTTGGTTCGATACCAAGGAAATAAATTAAATCTCATATTCGAGATATTAATTTAAGTAAAACCCCTCTGACCCCCCTAAAGAGTTGTAGGCGAGAAAAATATCGGGGAGAAGTCGCTGAATCGGGAATCGAACCCGAGTCTTTCGCTTGCCGGGCGACTGCTCTTACCACTGAGCTATTCAGACCCCTTCACCACGATACTTCTCGTTCGCCTATAACTTGTAAATAAATATGTTTGTTGATAACGTCATCTTTCTTTTCAGGGTTTTACTTAAATTAATATCTCGAATATGAGATTTAATTTATTTCCTTGGTATCGAACCAAGAAAATTTGTGCCCTGTGCACAGCAAATTAATTTCGATGAAAAATTAATTTTCATCTAAATTAACGCACTATCATCCGCGTTTGGCTCTTCTAGCCCGTTGAAATTCAAAGTTGTTTTTCAAATTGAGAGCCTAAAATATTCCTTAGTTAAAATGTTCACGTTCGCAGATACAATAAAAAAGAAAAAAATTACGGTGGCTGGAAAAGTGCAAGAAGTGAGAATGCAACGAGACCTGTTTGGACATCTTCTTGGTCTTTCACTGGAACAAAAAATAGATCTTGAAAAAGTTTTGTCGTATCCACTGACGCCTGTACCTCTTTCGCTGTGTCACATTGACGGAACGATTTGCAAAACTGACAAATCAGCTCTATTAAAATGCTTAGAAGGAGAGATTACGTCTGACGAACCAAGAAACGTAAATATTGCAATTTTTGATGGATTTTTCATGTTACATATCATGAAGAAAGTGCTGCTCTCGTTTTGTAATATCTCAAAAAAAGTTCTGCAAATGGTTACATCTTATAATGCGCAAGAAATTGTTATAGTATTTGACCGTTATTTTTCTCCTTCAATAAAGGATAACGAACGGCTCCTAAGAGGTGGCCTTGAAAATCGTAAATATGTTATCTCTGGAGGTAATCAAGAGCGACCAGCTGATTTTTCAAGAGAGCTCAGAAATGTTCACTTCAAAGATGCTCTTATTAAATTTTTAATAGATGATTGGAGTAAAGAAGAACTAGCAGTATTTATTGGTCCAAAGATAATTTATCTCAATTATGATATCTGTTATGAATATAAAGTTGAAAATAATAAAATCAAAAGAAACATTGTTGATGATTTTTCATGCCCGGAGCACGAGGAGGCAGACACAAAAATAGTTTATCATGTCTGTAACATTAACTATAATTCTAATAATGTTAGAATCTTGAATGTCGCCAGTAGATAAAATAAAAGACGTAGGTTGAATCGACCAAATTGGCAATTTATTAATTAAATGGATCACGATGTTTCGACCATAGGTTTTGGTCCTTATCGAGTGAACTAGAAAATTTTTTACAATATTATAGAAAGTATACAGGGTGACCCATTTTAACTTAGGCAGCCAAATAACTCGAAAAATAAGCACACTACGAAAAAATGTTTAGAATCAAAATTTCGTCATTTCGAGGGGGACGTACAATGACGTTAAAATGAGCCCCTCCACCCCTCCCCCTGGGCGGTGAGGGGGGGCAAGTTTGAAATCTTAAATAGGAACCCCTATTTTTTATTGCATATTCGGAATCTTTGGCTAAAAACACATACAATTTGTCTGAAACATTTTTCTCGATTCATGATAGATGGCGCTGTAATCGACGAAATTCAATTTCTTCGATTTCTCTTACTGAGAACCCATGCTTACGATTCTGCAATAAATTAACAATAAAAATACCACGTTTTCATTGTTAATACTCGAAATTAGTCTTAAAACAAACTTCTCATTATTTTTTATTACTCATTAATTACTTCTCAAGAAACTGCTTTTAGCGTAACCCAGGAACAACGTCGTGGACGTAGCAGTTTTCTGTTCCCTTCGGGGTGCTTGATTAACGTGAGTCCCCTCGCCTCTCACAATTCGGGGTGCTTGAACGTGTGGTAACCCAGCCAGTGAAGGCAAGGTCGTGTGGTGATCCAGCCAGTGAAGGCAAGGTCGTGTGGTGATCCAGCCAGTGAAGGCAAGGTCGTGTGGTGATCCAGCCAGTGAAGGCAAGGTCGTGTGGTGATCCAGCCAGTGAAGGCAAGGTCGTGTGGTGATCCAGCCAGTGAAGGCAAGGTCGTGTGGTGATCCAGCCAGTGAAGGCAAGGTCGTGTGGTGATCCAGCCAGTGAAGGCAAGGTCGTGTGGTGACCCAACCAGTTAAGGCAAGATTGCATTGTTATCAGCTCTCTCCGCATGGAGGAGATGCTCAAAGTGTGCACCATTATTTTCTAAGGATAACAGTAATCGACAGCGAAAGTTACGTTGTACATTTTCTAGCATTAAAGGAGTTATAGCTTCACAAGCTCTTCTTATTCTTTCCATCATATTCAATCTTGTCGTTGGAGCTTTACTATACACTGCATCTTTAACGTATCCCCATAAAAAGAAATCAAGGGGGTTCAAATCCGGTGATCTCGGAGGCCACAGAACTGGTCCACCCCGCCCTATCCACCGATTTGGGAACCTTTGATTCAAAAACATCCGTACAATACGAGCATAATGAGCAGGAGCACCATCTTGTTGATACCATAAATTTAGTCTAACTGCAAGGGGAACATTCTCTAGGTATGCTGGCAAATCATTTTCGAGGAATTCTAAATACATTGGACTATTAATTGGACGTTCAAAAAAATGAGGTCCTGACTTGGCCATTGCAAATGCCTACCCATACATATAAACTCCAACGATGTTGATTAAGCACCTCACGATACCAATGTGGATTTTCTGGTGACCAATAGTGGCAATTATGCCTATTGAGACTACCATTGCTGATGAATGTTGCTTCATCACTGAAACAAACATTACTAAAAAAATCTGGATTCTGATCTAACATCTCAAGAGCCCATCTACAAAATTGTACTCTGAGTACGTAGTCGGCCTCACTTAATTCCTGTACCAGAGTAATATGATACGGATGGTAATTGACTGATCGTAACAATCTATGTGCCGTAGTTTGAGGGATTCCCAGTTCTCGTTCTATTTGACGGGTACTAATATGGGGATTTTGATGAACCATAGCCAAAACTGCGAGCAATCTAGGGTCATTATTATTATGAAGTCTATTCCTTCGCCTTTCGCGATGAAGTGGATTATTACGAGATCTCCTTTCAATGTTTATAATTTGTTGATCAGTAGGATGGCGGCGATTTGGGAATCGCTCCGCATAAGTACGGGCAGTAAGTCTGTAATTTCTACCACATTCGCCAAAGGTTATAAGAATATCGACTACTTCTGTAGGCGTATAATTTGCCATTTTACCAAAATTTTATCAGAGTACAAATGTTAAAAAAATACATAAACACTTGTGACTTTGGCACTAAATGGACAAAATTTTGGAGGGATACTTAGAGGAACTCCATCAGATGGAAAGTCCAAAATGTTTCGGTACTTTGGACCATTCAAGTTACCTAAAGGGCAGGTTACGCTAAAAGCAGTTTCTTGAGAAGTAATTAATGAGTAATAAAAAATAATGAGAAGTTTGTTTTAAGACTAATTTCGAGTATTAACAATGAAAACGTGGTATTTTTATTGTTAATTTATTGCAGAATCGTAAGCATGGGTTCTCAGTAAGAGAAATCGAAGAAATTGAATTTCGTCGATTACAGCGCCATCTATCATGAATCGAGAAAAATGTTTCAGACAAATTGTATGTGTTTTTAGCCAAAGATTCCGAATATGCAATAAAAAATAGGGGTTCCTATTTAAGATTTCAAACTTGCCCCCCCTCACCGCCCAGGGGGAGGGGTGGAGGGGCTCATTTTAACGTCATTGTACGTCCCTTTCGAAATGACGAAATTTTGATTCTAAACATTTTTTCGTAGTGTGCTTATTTTTCGAGTTATTTGGCTGCCTAAGTTAAAATGGGTCACCCTGTATATATATATATGTGTGTGTGTGTGTGAGTGATAATGTCTATTTTTTTATATGGATGGGAACAGCCAGGATGAATGTTCTAAATGGAAAGGAAGGCAGGTCGTGAGTATTATGAGTTTTCGTGAGTATCGTGAGTTTTCGCTGCAATAAGCAGGAAACTCGTCAACGATGTGTGTAAGTATCGTGAGTTTACGTGAGTATCGTGAGTTTTCACTGCAATAAGCAGGAAACCCGTCAACGATGTGTGTGAGTATCGTGAGTTTACGCTGCAATAAGCAGGAAACTCGTCAACGATGTGTGTGAGTATTGTGAGTATTGTGAGTTTACGCTGCAATAAGCAGAAAACCCGTCAACGATGTGTGTGTATGAGGAAGAAATTTTAAGGGCCGATGGAGATCAAGGATGATTGTGATGTTGGAATTTGGTTTGAAAAGTGGGGAATTGAGACTTGGAAATAGACAATTAAATGATAAGAGTTTACGTTAAACATTCAAGAGTTATTCTGAGAGAAGCGAATATGAGAGTTATATGGTTTCAGACGACTTACTTCTTATAGAGAGCGTTGTCGTAAAGAGGTTGACCTTTAATTTAGAGATGAACTCGGTCTCTCCGGTGGTGTTCCTTAAGAGGGTCAGTGTCGGTGATGATCGTGGTGAGCTTCAGATCGTGGTGAAATTCAGAAGTGTTCTTGGGAGCACCACAGCAATCACTCGCGGACGATTTTTACGGAGTGAAAAACTCAGAATCTTTTTCGAGATTGAATTGCTGATACAGAATTTGTTGCGCGGTCGGCCGTACTATCGTACGCGGTTATACGGTAACTGAGGCGGAAATCAAGAGAAGAAGTTGTCGTAGATGATGATCGTTCCGAGAAAAATCTCGGTTTATATTGCATTTTTGGTACACGCCCTCCGTTTGACAATTGGAAATTTTAACGAATTAGGATTCTTTAATTATCCCACTTATGAGTTTTAGCTACCCCCTCCGTAGGGTAAATTAGAAAAGTGTAACGAATCGGAGGGTTTGTTTTAGTTTCTACAAATCGGAGAGCGTCTTCCAAAAATCGGAAATTCTAAGTATTACGCCTTCGGTGGCAGCGTCCGGCGTAATTTATGTTTGTCTGGCGTAATTTATGTTTGAAGAAGCGCGTAATGCACCCGCTAATGAAAAGGGGTGACTTTTATTACCCTCTTGAGACAGCGATAATGCGTATGTCGCGTCTGCTGTCCGAGCGCACGTGCAGCTTTCACGTGCATTTGTCGGTGTCCGTCTTTTCAATTTTTTATTTATTACGATATCTGCTGTGGGAAAGTGACGGTTTGTCCATATTTTTCGGCTTCAGCTGTCAACAGCTCGCTTCTTAAATATGAACAGAGTGTCACGGAGTGTCTCTGAAATGTAATCTTTATAGCTTCTTCCCTTTTTTTATATGTATTGTTCCAGATTCTGTCTCATAAAAATGTCGCGGTGTCTATATCTCTATGAGTTTATTATGTCCACGCGTTATTTCTTAATCGTTTTGGCGCCTACGTGGCGCACTTGCCATAATAAATTCAAAGAGATTTTGACTTTTATGATTTTTCAAAAAGCTGCACGTGTTCTCAAGTCGTGGGAAAGAAAAGAATCGTGGAGTCTACAGGACGTAACACCCCCCACCTTAGACAAATGTTGGGGGTGTGAAAACACAACATTTGCAATAAACCTTTTAAGGAAAGATGTCGATTCTTTTCTTGCCATGATTTATTGAAAGTGTACATGGGAGAATTCACATTTAATTTTTTTTGATTAAATGTGTCTCCTTGAATTCTTAAATTTTTTTTCTCTCCTTTTTTTTTAGAGAAGGAGGAAAGAAAAAGGCGACCTCCCTTTCCTTTTGTTCTTTCGTCCTTCCTTTTGTTCTTTCGTCCTTCCTTTACAGGTTGAGGATTATTATATATTTTTCTTAAAATATATATATTGTATATAATCAGAGTTTTAAATAATTGACCAGAACTAGCTTCAAAAGATTTATTAAAAAATTCACGACGTTTCGATCATGTGGTTGTGGTCCTTTTCAAGTGAATATAAAATAAACGGTCCTTTTCAAGTGAATATTTTATATTCACTTGAAAAGGACCACAACCACATGGTCGAAACGTCGTGAATTTTTTAATAAATCTTTTGAAGCTAGTTCTGGTCAATTATTTGACCAGAACTAGTTTATATTATATATATATATATATATATATATATATATATATATATATATATATACATATATATATATGTGCTTATTTTATTATCATTATTTAATTTTTATAATATATTTTCTTATAATATATGTATATATATGTGTATAATTTCTATTGTTTATGCTTCTATACATTTTTTCTTAAAAATAAATATATGTATTCTTTTTTTATTATTATTTTTTTTTAATTATATATATATTTGTACGTGTACGCGTGGAACCCATTTTCCTCGTTTATTTATATAAGTAATTGAGGCAATAAAAATAATATTACTAATAGTAATTCTTATAAAAATATTGAGGGAAATAAAGTGAAGGAAAACGAACGGCAGTTCTAGCTACCTGATCTTCGTTCGTTTAACGTGCCAGGCGCGTGGTGTCGAATTCGGAGAGGTCTTTTCATTCCTCTGTCCATCTGGTAACCACGGGGATTCCCCATCCCTCGGCTAAGTAGCTTTGGTCGGCATATAAATATTCTTCGATGCAGCCTTTGCATCTCCTTGCGGGCCTAAGCTTTATGATTGTTGTTTTGCACATTGTGCAAGTTGTTTGGCTATCAGCCGAATTTTTATGGACCAAGTTATGAGGTGGTATTATCATAAATTCTTGGTCGCTTTCTGCTGATGCTTTATCATGGCATTCCCTGCAGATTTTGTTGAATTCGACTGTGTCCTGGTAAACGTCGTCTCCTGATAGCGTGACGCATCGGAGATCCATTAAATTCTGGTATGTGTCGTGGTGGTCTTGTGGTATTATACCGATTGGCCCACGACGTTCTTCTTCCGACATTTCGGGGGTCCATTGGAGATGGTGGTAAACTGGCATTGTTATACTGTAACCGATGATCAGGTAGTATTCGTTTAATACTAAATAATATCAAAATAAAGATGGGAGGAAGAATGGTTCCACTTCTGCTTAAAATAAAGTTGGATAGAAATGCAAAAGAGGTGCGCTTATAAATAAAATATTATTTTTATAATTATAAAGATTAATTTTTTTTTGTTTTTTTATACTCTTTTTTTTTGTGAAATAACTACTTATACAAGGTAACTAAAGATATATGTACCTATATATGTCTATAATGTATATAATGTATATAGGATTAATAATAATTAGGATAATATTTGATTATATATCTATGGTATATATGTGTGTAATTTTAACTATAAATGTATATAATAAATGTATAGGGTATATAATTTTAATACCAATAATAATATAATACATATGTGCTTCTATCTTTGCCATTCTATTTGCAATTTGTTGAAGAAAAAGATCAGGTTTTCTACAATATTTTCTGAAAATTACCATATTATTCTCATAGGGGAAAGCAGAAAACGAATCGAGAGGACCTAATCGTCGCACATCATCGATAAGATGGAGAAGACCATGCACATTATAAGAATGAAATGTTGAACCATAAAGATTTTCACATCTGTTGATAAATTTTTGCAGCGCAAGATTTGCAAAATTTAAACACGTATCTGAGGGTGATGTCGAAGCTAAAATTCTTATTGCTGCGTGTAGAAATAAAAAGTGTGTGTACACTTGTTGATTGAGAATACCATATGTTACAACTGGACCTACATATAGAAGAAATTGTCGAAATTCTGTTGCTTTATATTTTGTACATGCATCGAGTGATCTAGGACGTCTTGCAAAATTAGATGGACAATATGCTGTAAGTATGTTTAATCGTCTAGATATAATACAAATAGATCTTGCTTATAATTTTGATAAGCGTGAATATTTTCCACGTACCCATGCAGATAACAATTTTTTCATGACTCCTAGGCACACAAGATGCATATATTCAAAGGGAACTTGCGACACCATCCCCATTGGTAATATAGACAGTGGGACTTTGGCCATCTTTATGATGATCTTCATCTATACATTGAAGATATTCTTTATCGTTACGAAGAGAATGATTACTACCAGAATAAACATACCTTCCTTCACATCGTACACCAGAAACTTTACATTTTGAACACGATTGGCTAGATATAAGACTTCGATGATTCAAGATAAAAGCACGAGCTGGTGCATCAGCTATGAAGCACCTTAAACGTAATGGTAATTTGATATTATTGAAAATTATACCTCCATTAGCCAATATTTTCTTAATATCAGCGATAAACTTTTCAAAAAATAAATTTGGATCATATGGTTTTACAGCACCTCGATATATTCCTACTATTATTGGCTTTGCAAGTTTGATATTCGCAATCCTACATTGTATTGGCCAAATATGAATGCTTCCTGATCTATCTAAGTAGCAACCATCAGTATTGAAATCTATTTCTAATTGATGAGGAAGGGATACAGTTGGAAGACGTAAAAGAAGTTTAGAAATTCCTGATTCTATTCCAAAATGAACGTATTCACCTGGTTCTATTTTGAAGATAGCAATTTTACCTCGTGGAGTATTTAGAAGTGTTCTTGCATCTTTTGGTAAGTTATCACAAAACAAGGATGTGTGCGAAGAAGTGACAGAATACTATTACATTGAATATGATTTAAATTATTTTTTATAAAACAGAATGCCAATCTTTCTTGAAATGATGGCTCAACTGAGGATTTATTAATTGTAAGAGAAGAAGATGAATCACTATCATCAGAGAGGCTATTATCCTCCACGTTAGCAAGCGTATTATCATAAATATTTTCAAAATTGGCTGAACTAAATTCCGTATCTAAAGAGCTCAAGGATGTACATGGAATATCCCTAACAGTAAATTGTTGTCTTTCGCAATTTTGTAACGATTCTTTAGAGTGTAAATTATTTTTAATTTCAGACATAATTCTTTTTCGTTGTTTGACGGATAATTTGTGTACACATTTTCGCGAGATGGAGCGTTTTAATATAAATGGTTTCATAGTTACGTATATTTTGTTCCTCTGCACTAGATGATCCTCTCTGCTGCGTATCGTAATGATAATCCTGCACCAGATGATCCTCTGCTGCGTATCGTAATGATAATCCTGCACCAGATGATCCTCTGCTGTGTATCGTAATGATAATCCTGCACCAGATGATCCTGTGCTGTGTATCGTAATGATAATCCTTTCGACAAGCACTGCAAAGAAGCCACAGAATATTGTTACATTGAATATGATTTAAATTATTGTTTATAAAAGAGGATGCCAATCTTTCTTGAAATGATGGCTCAACTAAGAAAGTATTAATTGTAAGAGAAGAAGATGAATCACTATCATTAGAGAGGCTATTATCCTCCACATTTGTAGCAAGCGTATTACTATAAATATTTTCAAGATTGGCTGAACTAAATTCCGTATAAAAAGAGCTCAAGGTACATGGAATATCAGTAAATTGTTAGTTATATGTTATTAAATTGTTAAAGTTAGTAAATTGTTATCTTAGTTATATGTTATTAAATTGTTATAGTTAGCAAATTGTTATCTTAGTTATATGTTATTATATTGTTATACTTAGTAAATTGTTATCTTTCGCAATTTTGCAACGATTCTTTAGAGTGTACATTATTTTTAACTTAAGACATATTTTTTTTCGTTTGATGGATAATTTGTGTAAACATTTTCACGAGATGAATAATATAAAATAATTTCATACTTACGTATATATCGTTGATCCTCTGCACGAATTCTTGAATCTTCCCCCAGAGGATTCTTTGGAAGAATCCTTAAATCTTCAAACTCCTGGAAAAATCCTTAAATCTTCGAACTCCTGAAAAAAATCCTTAAATCTTCGAACTCCTGGAACAATCCTCTGCACCAGATGATCCTCTGCTGTATCTTAACGATAATAACTCTCTCGGCAAGCACTGTGTATCACTTCGTAATAATATTCTGATCCGATCGCATTTGCTGTTGAACGCAGAATAACGCATATCATGGCGAGATTAAAATTGCCGGTCGAGACCAACATTTCTGCCAATGACAAATTTTTCCGGTATGACCTGACATAATTTTACCAATCCGGAGTCACATAGCAACATAGTTTCTACGGTAGTTGTTATAACAAATGATTTATTAAACAAATGCTTATTACTTTAGGAATAATTATATATAAATTAAAAACCTGTCGGTAAATAAAACTGCAAATTTATCAATAGTTTCAATTATAACGATGCGCCTTATTTTGTACACAGGAAAATGTAAAAGAAAATACAAATATATATGAAATGACTAATTTATATATATATATATAATGAACTCTTAATACATTTATAATACATTTTTCTAATTATAGCATTATAGAATATAATTTTGCATCTAAGGTAATAATTTTGTATAAACTTACATACAATAATAATGAAAAACGAATTTGAAGAATCATTGGTCCTATTCTGCCCTCGGTATTATCCACAACCAACGCGCTCATTGCCTTCGATCCTCGGCTACCCCTACGCTTGAAACTGATGACATATTATTTCCCTCAATTATTTCCATCGTTGTTGCCTGAAGAACGTTGATGATATCAATTCTGGTAATTGCTGTCATTGCAGTAGTACCTGCCTAGAGGGGGAAAAAGAAGGAAAAATTTATGCCACATCTCAATCTTTCATTTCACAAGAGATTTATAAAAAAAAATTGTAAAAACATTCTCCAAAAAAATCTTAAAAATCTAATCCATTAGATTTAACGTGTTATTGTTATTTTACCTTGTTTTGCGCGTCCATTTTTTTGATAATTACTTCAGCTTCTGCCATTATAGCCATTAGTGGTCCTCCTTCTGCTTCCCCTTCCTCTGTATCCACTCTGTTGTTGATCAATCCAAATATCTGTTGTTGCGATGCTTGTCGGAGATCTTGAATAGAATGCTGTTATTCATAGGACTGACTCCAATTCCGGTCTTGGTCATCTGATATCAATCGATGGATTCAGTCTGTTGTTCCAATGATGAATCTGTAGTAGTAGTCGTCTCATTTTAACAATTCTCGAACTTTTCCTGTAAAAAGTTCACGAATAATATCAATCATTTTTTAAAATTAATTTTAGCCAAGAGAAGAATTGGACTTATCTCTGTGAATATTTGAGCTTGTTGATGCGGTGATCTTTCTTTATTGAAATTAGGAGCCCGTCCTTGTTATGGCAGTTATTATACTGTATTTAGTTGCTGCTGTGTCTACTGAGGCTGAAAATCGATCGGATACTGCATGTTTGAATGATGCAAGAGCGGAATCTGTGCCTATAAATTAAGATTCACGAACTGGAGGTATCTGTGACAGCATAACGTTCGAGAGCGTTACGTTATTCTATCTCCATTTTGCTTTCTTCCACAACTCTTCCTTCTCCTTTCTCCTCTTTTTCTCTCTATAATTCAGAGACATGCATGTAAAAGGAAAACATAAACAAGTCTATATTTTCCATATAATTTCAAGTAGACTTATTTAAACAGATATTTAATGTATATATATATTAATTTAAAAAATTAATAAATTTATAAAACATTTCCAAATTTGGACTTATTTTTGCCTCTCAGACTTATAATTGGCACAAGTTCATCAACAAACTTGCTGTTCATCTCCATAACCGTTTTTAAAACGTTATAAATGTTTTAATGTAATAACGTTATAACGTTATAAACGTATAAATGTTCATCTATATATAACAATAAGATATAATTTTGTATTAATTTTGCGACTTTTTCCAACAAAACCTCATACTTTGATTTTAATGTGTATAATAAATGTGTACAAAATTATTTTTGCTGTTATTTGATAAATAAAGGAAAAAAAGGGGATTACCTTCTGTAGACGATAAGATTATTAAACGTTTAAGACGCGCGTGAATTAGCAATGCGCGGATCGATTGCGCGGAGAATGATCTCCTTTCGCGACGGTTCGATACCCACTCAGTCGTTCGGGATCAGCTGATACAATAACACGTGCTTATTGACGCGAGTCTTCTTTGACCTACTTATACACTGTATCCATATAACTTAGATCGAGTATTAAAGCCTTTATCGTGATATTCGAGTTATTCTTATTTGTAGGTTTCCTGACAAGCCGCTCCTAATAAAGGGAATTATTAATTTGAATATAATAATTTCCCACAAAATTCAGAAGTGGGATTATTCGGATCGCAGTATTGGATCGAATCTTTTGAGTGCACGTGTTCACGGAGTGATTTTGCAGTGTCTGACTTTTGACTGTGAGACTCGCGTTGCAATAAAATTGACGAACCGCGAAATTGATTGACGGCGGTGCGTGGATTATTTTTTTTTTCCTTCTTTCTCTTTTTTTTTGTGTCAGCTTTGTGACCCCGCGACTCGATAATTGTTAATTGCCGTGATTATCGCGGATCGTTAACGGCCAAATTTGAACGGTGTTCTTGCTTTGTGCCGCTGTGACATTGAAACAGTATATTCTAGAATTATATCGGCTTGTGACCTTTTTGAGGGGTAATATTGTGTGCTTTCCGTTGTTGTTATATCGGGTGAGCGGTGACTTTGCTGCGTGACTTGTGAAATTTTGGTAACGAACTGTTATTATTGCGAGGATGAATCACCTGTCTCAGGACAAATTAAATGAATTGACTGTCGTGAATTTGAGGGAGATCGCGCGACGGGTCGGATTGTCTCAGGGCAGAGTAAAGGTTGAGTTGGTATCGCGAATATTGTCCGCCGGCGAGGACCTGTGGCAGAGTGTATATGAGCGTCTTATGGGCGGTGATTTGGAGCAGGATTCATCGGCAGACTTGGATGCGGATGCATCGGGGCGACAATCGAACTTTGGTGAAGTGGCGCCTCAGTTTGAGGAGGTTGCTGTCGTTCCGAATGATCCTGCATTGCCGCCGGAATTTATGGCGAGAGAGATCGAAATTTTGAGACGCGAGAAAGCTCTTCTGGAGAGAGAATTGAATCTCGTCCGTTGAGAAGCGAGCATGACGCCGAGTATTGAAGACAATACTAGCGACCGCATTATCGATTCAAAAGTCAACATACGAGTCATTAGTGATTTATTGAGTGAGTTTCGCGGAGACTGCGACAATTTCGAAACATGGAAGAGACAAGTTAAATTTTTGCGTGCAACATATCGATTGGATGAGAATTCGACCAAAATATTAATCGGTTTGAGGCTGAAGAACAAAGCTTTGAGCTGGTTTCATTCGAAACCAGAGCATTTACAGTTGAATGCGGCAGAATTGTTATCGGAGATGTCTCGCATGTTCGATAATCGCCCCAGTAAGCTAACATTGAGGCGAGATTTTGAGAAGCGCAAGTGGCGAAGCGGCGAAACGTTTGCAGAATACTATCACGAAAAAGTGATTCTCGCTAACAGAGCACCCGTCGACGAGGAGGAGCTCGTTGACTGCTAAATCGACGGGATGCAGGACACACATATGCGGAACCAGCCGCGGATGCTGCGTTTTACGTCAACGGTGGACGTATTAGACGCATTCAGGAAGCTGTCGTTGGATGGCGAGGTGAGAGGCGGCGGAGAGCGAGCTGCGAAGGGACAGCGACCGGTGCCGAAATCACCGCGAGGAGGAGGAATAGCAGCGGCGAAAAACAGTACCGTCCGCTGCTATAATTGCGGAGCGACAGGACATTTCTCCAGAGACTGCAAGGAGGAACAGAAGCGGGCGAGGGGCTCGTGCTTTGGATGCGGTAGTCTGGAGCATCGCGTGAAGGAGTGTCCGAAATCGCGGCCGAATGCGGAGAATACAGCGAGCGTGGTCCAGACGATCTCACCGAGCGCTCCATACCTGGTAACTCTCGCGTATCAGATCGCGGACGCGTCCGGTAGCAAATGTAAATACTCGTTGATGGTGATGATTGATTCGGGGTCTCCCATTAGTTTAATTAAAAGCGAATTCGTGCCTGCTCATATTCGTATGCCAATTATTAAACAACAATCTTTTTACGGTATTAACAAAGCTAAATTGGAGATACTCGGGACTTTCGAGGATGTTGTCGAGATCAACGATATCGAGTTGAAAATAATTTTTGTTGTTGTGCCGGATACAGCGATAACGTGTGCGGCTTTGCTCGGTCGGGACTTTACATCGTCGTCGTTAGTTAAAAAACATAGGGGGAAAAATTTAATGTTTCAAGGGTAGATTCGCGAACGGTGGATAGCTCGGACTTTTCGAAGCAAATTCTTCACATTGTGTATGTTGACCGCCCGTTGTCTGTTGCCGAGGCAATGAATATTAATCCACAGATTAATTTTAAAATAAAAGAACGCGTCGAAGAATTGTATAGAAACGAAAGTATTATTGACACAGAAATTGCTAGTTCTCAAAGAAAAATTGAAATGAATATTAATTTAACGCATGATCGGCCTATTAGTTTCAGACCGCGAAGACTCTAGTTTGCCGATAAAGAAAAATTAAAACAAATTTTGGATAAATTGTTACAGGAGCAAACAATAAGACCGAGCAATTCTCCATACGCTTTCCCAATTGTACTTGTACGTAAAAAAGATGGTGAATCGCGATTATGTATTGACTATCGCGAACTTAATAAAATAACGGTGAAAAATAATTTTCTGACCCCTTTGATTGATGATCACTTAGACAGATTGCGCGGAAAATCCTACTTTTCTAGCCTCGATTTGAGAAACGGATTCCACCTCGTTAAGATTGCCGACGGATCGGTAAAATATACGTCTTTTGTAACTCCCTCGAGTCAATTTGAATTTTTAAAAATGCCTCTCGGGTTGACGAATGCTCCGCGGGTTTTCCAGCGGTACATTAACGACATTTGTCGCGATTTGATTCGGGAGAATAAAATATTGGTATATCTTGACGATATATTAATCGCGACCAAAAACGTAGACGAGCACTTGGAAATTCTTCGTGAAATTTTTGATTTGGCTCGGCAACAGGTTGCAATTGCGCTTGAATAAATGCTCGTTTCTATACCGCGAGATTGTCTATCTTGGTTATTCGGTTGGCGAGAGCGGCATTCGACCCAGCGCTGCGAACGTGGAGTCTGTTGTCGATTTTCCGGTACCGCGTAATGCAAAGGAGGTTCACCGTTTTGTAGGTCTCGCGAGTTATTTCCGTAGATTTATAAAAAAATTTTCGATCATTGCAAAACCGCCCTATGATTTAATAAAAAAGAATGTAGTTTTTAAATTTGGACCTGAAAAAATCACGTATTTGAACTATTAAAAAATTTATTGTCGTCACAGCCGATTCTTGCCATTTATTCGCCGAAATTATTAACGGAATTGCATTGCGACGCCAGTGCTAGCGGATTTGGTGCAATTTTATTGCAAAAACAGAATGACGGTACGATGCGACCCTTATCCTATTTTAGTCGCAGAACTACGGCGACCGAAGCACGATATCACAGCTTTGAGCTGGAATGTTTAGCGGTTATATACGCGATTAAAAGATATCATATTTATTTGTCGGGGATTCCGTTTACTATCGTTACGGATTGTGATAGTTTCCGCCTTACACTGAGCAAGCAAACTGTTAACCCGCGTATTTCGAGATGGGCGATGTTTTTACAGGATTATGATTATAAGATCGAATGGGGCAAGCGAATGTCACATGTTGATGCATTGAGCCGGTGTAACAGCGTATTAATTTTGGAAGGCAATACATTCGAACAAACATTGTCGATTCGACAAGATAGAGATAAAGAGATTTGCGAAATTCGAGATAAGTTGAAAAACGGTGATGATAAATTTTATGAGTAGATAGACGGTTTAGTTTACCGTAAATTTAAGAATAAAAAACTGTTTTACGTCCCGAAGTGTATGGAATTAAACGTAATTAGAACTTGTCATGACGATTTGGGCCACCTCGGAGTCGATAAAGTTGTCGATAATGTGATGAAGGTTTATTGGTTTCCGAATTTAAGAGAAACAGTACGAAAATATACAGGGTGTCTCATTTTAAAAAACGCACCTCGATAATTCTTCAACGAAGCATTTTCAGCAAAAATGTTTCAGACAATAGTTGTACGGTTTCGAGGGGCACATTAGATGGTGTCATTAGTTTGACTTTGAATAGTTGCTTGAAGGTCACGTATAGGTCATCTTTAATTTATTAAATGGAACTGCCTATTTTTTATTGCATATTCTTGTAGCTTATCTCGAGAGCTTTCCAAAACACTATAATTAAGTTATTTTTCATTGAGTACTTTTTGACTTATAAGGCTTGAAATTTACAGTATTTTGACATAAAATACAAAATATCGTGTAAATCATTCAGTTTTCGGTAATCTTACCTTAATACTTTTATGCATAAAATAATAAGACCAATCAATTGGTGTAAAAAAAACACATAATTGCTTTCAAAAAAAGTATGCAGTTGCATGTTGCAAATTACATACCTACTTTTTCTTAATAGCAACTATGTGTTTTTTTACACCAATTGATTGGTCTTATTATTTTATGCATAAAAGTATTAAGGTAAAATTACCGAAAACTGAATGTTTTACACGATATTTTGTATTTTATGTCAAAATACTGTAAATTTCAAGCCTTATAACTCGAAAAATACTCAATGAAAAATAACTTAATTATAGTGTTTTGGAAAGCTCTTGAGATAAGCTACAAGAATATGCAATAAAAAATAGCCAGTTCCATTTAAAAAATTGAAGGTGACATTCACGTGACCTTCAAGCAACTATTCAAGGTCAAACTAATGACACCATCTTATGTGCCCCTCGAAACCGTACAACTTTTGTCTGAAACATTTTTGCTGAA
This sequence comes from Lasius platythorax, assembly GCA_963971435.1. Classification (NCBI taxonomy): domain Eukaryota; kingdom Metazoa; phylum Arthropoda; class Insecta; order Hymenoptera; family Formicidae; genus Lasius; species Lasius platythorax. The sequence goes on from OZ020537.1 coordinate 18,637,932, forward strand.
AATGCTTCGTTGAAGAATTATCGAGGTGCGTTTTTTAAAATGGGACACCATGTATATCGAATTGTCTAAAATGTATCGAATTCTCCCCAGCTTCCGGGAAAATGGAAGGATATTTATACAATATTCCGAAAGGAAAATTTCAAACGATACATGCCGATCATTACGGACCTCTAGAAAAAACGGGGAAAGGCTACCGATATATTTTCTCATTGATAGATGGATTTACGAAATTCATAAAATTATATCCTTGTAAGACAACAAAGACTGAGGAGGTAATTCGACACTTAAAAGACTATTTTCGCGCATATATTAAGCCTAGGCGCTTGATAAGCGATCGAGGAACGTGTTTTACGTCGCAAGCGTTCGAGAAATTTATGAATGATGAATCTATCCGTCACACTTTGATTGCCGTCGGTACTCCCCGCGCTAACGGACAAGTCGAGCGTTTTAATCGTATCCTTACGCCAACGTTAGCAAAATTGTGCGATACGCCGGAAAAATGGGATAGAGCACTGGAAGATGTCGAATTTTCCTTGAATAATACGCGCTGTCGAAGTATAGATAATACTCCCAGTCAATTGTTTGGGATCGATCAATTTGGAATTGTGAAAGACGAGATCCGTACTATACTCAACCCGTATTCTGATGGCGATAGAAATTTAGAAGCCACTCGAGAGCGTGCGGCGAACGTCATGGAAAATTGTCAACGAGCGAACGAAACCTATTATAATAGCAAGCGAAAGCGTGCTACTACTTACAAAGTAGGTGATTACGTGGTAATTACCCATACTGAGATGTAACGCCGTGACGGAGTGAATAAGAAATTAATTCCGAAGTTCAAAGGCCCATATATTGTAGAAACCGTTTCGGACAATGATCGTTATATCGTATCTGATATTGAGGGTTTTCAGATAACTCAATTACCGTACACGGGAACTGTAAGCGCAGATCACATGAAAATGTATATTAACCATTAAACCCTCAGATGTTTATATTTCGTATTTATTATTGTATTTAATAAGTGTATTATATATATTTATATTTTGACGAGTATTGACTGTATTATATTTCACTTTGCGCATTTATTATACTCATGGCCGAGACGGCCATATTGTCAGGCTGGCCGAACTGTAGACAATAAGATTATTAAACGTTTAAGACGCGCGTGAATTAGCGATGCGCGGATCGATTGCGCGGAGAATGATCTCCTTTCGCGACGGTTCGATACCCACTCAGTCGTTCGGGATCAGCTGATACAATAACACGTGCTTATTGACGCGAGTCTCCTTTGACCTACTTATACACTGTATCCATATAACTTAGATCGAGTATTAAAGCCTTTATCGTGATATTCGAGTTATTCTTATTTGTACGTTTCCTGACAAGCCGCTCTTAATAAAGGGAATTATTAATTTGAATATAGTAATTTCCCACACTTCAATTAAAATATATTAATTGCTTCCTTTCTCTTGCTTTCTCCCTACTCAAATCCCCGGACAGTTCGCGAGCATCACAATCGATCTCTTTGGCTGCATTCCAGTATTCACTGCTAGTACTGAAAATCTGAAGTGTACATGACGTAAACTATAGATTTTCAGTATTAGCAATGAATATCAAAACGCAATCCCTGTTTAACTTTCGGTAAACAAAAAGAATAAAATGATTTCACGAGCGTTCAGAACGTCAAGTAAAACGTGCCTTATGATTTTGGCTTCCGAAATTCACTGGCAGTACTGCTAGCATTTCGTTATCCTTGTCTAACACTTGGTAAACAACAAAGATGACGATATGCTAGCAGTACTACCAGTGAATTCTGGAACACAACCTTCGTAAAAGCGCTCTCTCTCTCTCTCTCTCTCTCCTCCCTCCCCTCCCCCTCCCACCCCTCTTTCCCCTCCCCTACCCCCCTTTCTCCCTCCTTCCTCCCTCCCCCCTCTCCCTTTCTCCCCTCCCCTCCCCCTCCCCTCCCTCCTTTCTCCCTTCCCCTCTCTCCCTCTTTCCCCATTTCTCCCCTCCCCTCCCTCTTTCCTCCCTATCCCCTCCCTCCCTTCCACCCCACCCCACTCTTTCCCTCCCCCTCCCCCTCCCTCCCTCTCGCTTTTCTCTCTCTCTCTCTCTCTCTCTCTCTCTCTCTCTCTCTCTCTCTCTCTCTTTCTCTCTTTCTCTCTGGCACTAAGTGCATATAAAATAAAAATAAATAACTGTTTTTGGTTGGCCGAAAAGATATCTTTAATATATCTTTTCATTTTATCGAAAAGACAACTTAAAAAAGACATAATTTCCTAATTTTTTTAGTTTCTTTTGATGTCTGGATATTAACTTTTGGATATAAAATCAGATAGAAGACTTCTCTCTGATAAAATGTATAATTAATTTCTTTTTCTCTCTCGTTTTTAATTTAAAATTAATTTATAACATATTAAATTATTGTCATATATTTTTTATAAAAGAAGGTAAATCTTAATTTATAAAATAAACTATGTTTTTGCTATTATTTTATGACAACAAACTATGCTGTATCTCTGCTGTGTTTTGCTGTTATCTTTTGAGATGGCAGCGCATGCTCCATTTCTGCTGCGTTTATGCCGTCACACCGTGCTTGCAGATAACCTCGATTTCTGACGATATTCTGCCAATATAGCATGATGTCATGTTATGCTCAATTTTAGTTTAATTACTGTCGACATATTGTGCCAACATGTAATGCTTAAAATCTACTGTTCTTATGCCAAGAGCCTTCTGCTTAAATTTTGTAGTATTTTTTGTAGCATATCATGACGCAATGACTGCTTGTTTCCTGCTGCAATTCTGCCGACATTAATTGAGGCGGCAGACCATGCTCGGCTGCTGCCGGAGTTCTGTCAACATAATATGTAGCACACAATTTGAAATACGTGATCTTGCAGACTTGGCTATCTGGGTATGTAAGTTATTCATATTATTCACGCTGTACATGTTTTTTATTATAATTGTCTTATTACTTATCTTGCACTTAAATTAATGTATCGGCTGTTAAATTAATGTATTAATATCAATCGGTATTAATGTTAATTGTAAACATCAGTGATAGATGTGTGTGTCTTCCAACTTCACTGTTCGTCTTTCTGCTGTTCTGATTATGTCATGTTGGTCTCTTTGGTGCTTGTCTTGTGTGTGTAACAAATCGCAAATAAGAAAAGTAAAGTTCTTATAAAAATTTATTACGAATTTTTGTGTTTTATTTTAAAATATTGATACATAATAAAACAGCGTCCTCATACGCAAAAGGCAACAAGCCTTTACAAGGTCTTTTAGCGCAACTAAAAGATGTCCAATGTCCAATTCAAAAAATGGTCTTTTTGACATCCTAAAGAGCACTTTTGATTTTTATAAGCTCTTTCGGAAGTTGTCTGAAAGTCAACTTTAAGAGAACTAAAAAGAGACCTCCAGGTTGTCTTTTATAGGTTATAATTAGTTTTTTTAATTTTTTGAAGAAATCGAATAAAACCGGAAAAAATGAAACAGAATTAGAATAAAAAATTGTATAAAACAGAAAAAATGTATTTGTTCTGGTCTAAACTATTTGTAAATCCAATTCGGTTTGTTGTGTTTCTCAGGATACAACGAGTTTTCGGGATACTCCACAGAATTCGGTTCGTCTTAGGAGTTAGGACTCCGAGTGTCAAGAAACGAGAGATTAGAACCGTGTCACAATTACTTTATTTTTCAGCCTTCTTGTACAATAACTTCGATTCGGTGTTTCGTGATTTATTACTGACGTTGCATTCGCACTTTGTTACAGCTTACTCTTCAGAATACGGCCCCGAGATGCTTATTACATTTGTTTATATTGACCGAAAGTGGGTTAGTTTTGTCGGTTAATATGTCGCGGTGTCTTAATTGTGTTAATATGTACGATTTGCATGGTTTGCATTTATTCGGTTTCGGGGCGCGCGCGATGGCGTATGAAATGCTGACTTGCTTAGATTTTTATGTCGTAATTGCGTTAGTATTATACATATATATTTCGAGTTACGACATGCTGCACCTCTTCCGGTTTTATTCAACTTTTTCATTAGTAAATAAACAATTAATTTTATAGAATCATAAATTATTTATTTAATGAAACTTATAAAATTTATATACATATAAAATTCTTTTGACATTTCAAACTTTATAAATATTAAAATAGAATAACGTTTTATTCTAATTACGTAGAATGTCTTTGTACTTTTTAGTTTTATATATTTATAAAAGAATTTAAACAAAGTAATTCTAAATCACATTAATACAATCACATTTAGTATAAAATTAAATACGATTAATCATTAATTAGTGCGTAATAGCACATTTTGAACGAAATTAACTTAATAACATAATACAGTGAACTAACATTGATACAAATACAAAGTTTCAAATATCTTAAAATTACGATTATTTAATGATCTAGATCCTTGTACTTTGAAGTTAATAAAGTTAATAAAGTTAATAAATTGCTAACTTGGTTATCCTTTTTTTTGTTAACTTGATTATCCTTGGTGATTTAATAATTGTTGTTCTTGTTCACTCTTTGTACTCTCTTTGGCGTTGTTCTTCATCCCGTCGAGCTTGTTCCTGTTTAAGTTCTATGCGGTCATCATATTTTTGCAGCCAAAGTTGTATCTGTTTTTTCACTACCTCATCAGTAGTAGCATATTTTTTGGTGATGTAAACTAAAAACAAATAAAATTAATATAAATATATTATACGTATAGAATTGAGAAGAGATATAGAGTTGAGAAATTACTTTTTAAAAATAAAAAATAGGCATGTTATAGCCCGGAAGCTATAACCATATTTTAAGAGCGTTGACCGCGCGGAATGCTCGCACAGCAAACCACGCGCGATCACCCGAAAAAACTTGCGAAAGTGCAAGCGAAGAGTTTCGACATTGGAACCTGCTTCGCTTGCACTCGGACTTTGGTCGCGCTCCCAAAAAATCCCGGAAATAAAGAAGAATAAAAAGCCCGTCGCAGACGTGCGCCGGGCAGTCGAAATACATAAGTACAGTCGTTAACTACGTTACGCGCCGAAAATATAAACTTTCGGGCCGCGAGATACGGGATACGCGAACCAAGGCGATACCTTATCGCACGGATTACTTAGCGCCGAACTAAGACGCGCAGAATTGCGAAGTTTAAATAAATTATACGCGAAGTGTATGTGTAAAAGGTGTTTATTAAAATAAGAACATATTGTTTAAACAAAGCAAGTGTGATTAAGTTTGCGGGTCCCCTGACGCCACGGAGTGTTCTAACTCTCAATCCGGTAACGATCCCAATTTTCGTGCTCTCGCACCGCGAGGCATAACAGGTAACTTACCACTCATTATGTTAGGGAAATTTTGGTCTTGCCAGGTTTTCTGATGATCCAAGTACATTTGCCTGCCAACTCATCAGTAATATAATTACCGACAAAATTCTTTTGATTGTTTTGTCCAAAAGTATCTCCTCCAACAGCAACCATTTTTGCTTCCTGAGAAACATAACACATTATTAAAATTTATAAATAAAATTATAACATAAATAGTTTAATTATTTTAAATAAATAATTTATTACAAATTGTGATCTTATCTGTTGATGGAGAGGATTTAGTAACTTTTGGTCGAATAAAAGCAATTGATCAACTTCATTTATCGGTAACATTTAAGGTTGATCAAATGTTCTTCTTGCTATTTGTTCATTATTTTGTGAATTATTGTTCTCATTTTTTTGTCGTAGCCTACTTTTCATTATCACAAACAGTTCATCCACTTTTTTAAGTATCATTAATAGTATTTCTCGACAAGGAACTGTAATAAAATAATAAATTAATTATATTAGTTTAATTGATTTTCATGTTCAATGAGATGAATTATAAATAACAACTTTATGGTTCTCTTAAACAATCTGTTAATTTGCCAATAGCAAGTTAATAAGTAGATTGTTTGAGAAGATGGGGTTGTCCCGATTGCCCACAGTCCCGACGCATATATATTACAAACATGCTGTAAAAATATTATGTTACATAGTTTTAATTCATATAAAATAAAAAAATTGTAAATTATTTCTATTAATAAATATATAAAATAAAATTTATGTAGAATATGTAACGAGTCTTTCGCGAAGCGGGGCACGGATAGCGCGTCGGGATCAGGGATCGCGGAGGGTGAGACGCAGCAACACAATGTTTATGCTGTTAAATAAAATAGAATTTATTGTAGTCACTGTAATGCAACAGTCAGTCGTTTACAGATAGATACGCGGTTATATTTCGGGCGTGTGGTCATAGCAAATGGCCCCCGTTTGACCACGTTGAGATTGACCACGTTGCGATTGACCACGTTGCGATTGACCACGTTGATATTGACCACGTTGATACTGACCACGTTGATATTGACCACGTTGATATTGACCACGGTACCGATTGACCACAGTCCCAATTGATCACGTTGATATTGACCACGGTCCCGATTGAGCACGATCCCGATTGACCACGATCCCGATTGAATATAGTATCTATCAACGAGGTGAAATAAACTTTGCTTCATGCGGAAAGATGCAAACCTATGTGAAATTGTACAATTATTGACCTTGTTACATACTGAAAGCACCGGTCGATATGGGTAGACCTCACAAACCCATGTGGGACCGTGGTCAATCGGGACCGTGGTCAATTGGGACCGTCGTTAATATCAACGTGGTCAATCGGGACCGTGGTTAATCGGAACCGTGGTCAATATCAACATGGTCAATCAGGACCGTGGTCAATATTAACGTGGTCAAACAGGACGCTCCTGTCGTAGGTCGTAAATGAAAGCGCGAACGCTCCTCTTATTATTATTTTCCGCGGCAGTTGTCAGAAGCCGCCGGCTCTCGCGTCGCTTGTGTCGGGCGGTGCGGCCGCGGGCGGAGTCCCGCTGTACGTAGTTTGCGCGTAAGATTTCGGCGCGGGCCTAAGGCCGGTATTCTGTGCGCGGATTCGCGGGCGCCTTGATTAGACGGTGCGAGTCGTGTGCCGACAAGATGTCGAATCGGCGGTAGCGTACAAGTACGCCGATCAGTAACCGAGAACGCTCGGCCAGAACGAGTAACTCCCGAGGACACTCAACGGAGGCAGCGAACACGCTGCCCCGCTTCCATGGACGGCGGATTATGCGGTAGATGACCGAGGCCTGAGAACACTCAGGGAAGGCAGCGAACGCGCTACCCTCGTGCCGTCGGTCGGAGTAGTTGTTTAGGAAAGCGCACCGTCGGAGCAGAGGCTGAGAACACTCGGCGGAGGCTGCGAACGCGTCAACCCCTTTGCTTTGCTGCAAGCGGTTTGCGAGGATCGGTTTCGGTCTCGGTTTTTCAGATGTGTGAGCGTCAGGCCGGATCGAGAGCGAATCTGGTGTCGAGATTGCTCCGTCGTTATTTATACGGCGAATATTAGACGCCCGATAATTGTCGTTGACACTCGGGGATGATCGGTCCCAAGCGTCGGTGGCGGGGGTATTCCCCTCTCACCGATCGTACCGGCGACCGTTCGTAGATACGGATCGGCGTGTATTTATTAAACAATTAAAAAGGGCGCTTGGCGCCTTGGCCTCTGCCCAATCGATGGTCGTCGAGCGGTCGACTTCCGGCGTTCGCCTGCCGGGTATAGTAACAATGGGGGGTGCATCGTTACAAATAAAAAATTGATAGAGTTGATAGAATTTACTTACGGTAAAATTTATCTATGTCGTGAGTCAGTTGTTCGAAATTCAGCAAGTTCTGAGTTGTATGGTGATTATGAGGAAACTTTTCATTCTCATTATCTATAACAGTGTTGTATTCATTATTGTTATTGTCATGCTGCTCATTTTCACCATCAACGTTTTCATCTTCACGTTCACTAAATCTGATTCAATGTTCTGTGTACTGTGTCCGTCACCGCTTTGTGAAAAAACATCCTCAGCAATAGGGAGCTTCTTTATTGATTATCAAGAACTAGAGTGGAATAGTTTTCTTTAATCAAAAAGCTAGATGATAGTACACTGAAAGCTATTTTTAAAAATACAATTAGATTAACGGTACACATAGACATACACGTTGCGGTCCAAAAGTTTTAGGACTGAATTTTTTACGGTTGTACTTTTAATGTTATTTACTGAAGCGGAGTGGAATTACGTACTAGAAACCCTTCTCGAAAACTGTACCAAGTGGCTTTAGTGTGGTTTCAGTTGTTGTCAAGCATGGACGTTTCGCGCAACTCGTATTTATTACTCTCTGTCAAAAATTTGAGATCTTGATTATTATCTAAATATTACTTTAAAATAAATAAATGTAAGTCATAATTTATTAATTCAATATTCGATTATTACCTAATATCATTTTCACACAAAGATCTTTTAATACAATAGAAAATATACAAATAACGTTCTAGAAGTTTATGGGTAATAAGATAATAGGCTCAGTGTAATGTACACATTGTAATTGTACACATTTCACCAATCAGATTTTAAAAGACATCGAATTACTAGACCTGCCCAGTCACTCGTATGTGTCTAACCACTGGGCCTGTTACCTTATATAAAAACATTCATATCAACATGACATATCAACAGATTATTTTGAATAGAAATCAAAGATGAAAAAAATTGATTTTTTTTATTTTAAGGTATGCATAATAAACCCTTATTATTGAAAATTGTGTGCGTCGTCTGGCAACAATAACTTTTAGAAACATTTATTTTACATACCTGTTCCTTGAATTTGGTGATTCGCATGTAGATCTGGAGTATTGGTTTTTTTATTCAACAATCCTCTCCTGTTGTTAAAAGAAGTACTTTTCGAGGAATTTTGGACCACTCGAGAGTTTTGGACCACACTGTTACGTGGCTTGTTCATCAATTAATAATTTGTTTTTGCAGGTCCTACTCTTCCACTATTAAGGGTAAGGGCCCGTATTCTCAGCTCACATTTATCGCTAAATGTGCCTCTAAAAGTTGCTCGTAGCCAATCAGAAGTCTTATAAGCCACATTTAGAGGCACGTTTAGCGATAAATGTGAGCTGAGAATACGGGCCAAGAGGTTCTGCATGTAAGCGTTAAATATTAACTTCCAATAATATATTTTTTGGTTAGATTGCAATGTTACACTACAATTACATTAGAACAAATATCGATAGTCACTTATTAAATTGATCAAAACTTACTAGTCTTTTTGAGATGTTCTCTCACGCATGTATCTTCTACACTTTTTCTTTTTGACATTGTTAATGATAGAGTCTATTATATACTTATGCTCGTACCTGATTAGTGCAAGATCAATCGCTCCGGTCATAGTTGTCAGTCTTACTAGGTTATGTACAGTACCTGAAAAAGGTCTTAAAAATGTGAGGAGACAATTTATATTGTTTTTGTTAATTTACATGTGTCATTATAGACTTTGCGAAATTATTAAAATTTGAAATATAAAATGAATGTTTTTTTTTTAAGAAAATTTGTCTACCAACAAAGTATTTATATTTATATTATTTATATTATTTATATTTATATTCATAAAGATACTTTTATTTTTTTAATAATTAATAACGTTTAATGATTTTCTTTAAAATTGAAAAAGGTCTTATCAAATCAATTAATTTGTAACTGGCGCTTTGAGCATTTTATCTATTGTATAACACATGCTTTACTTATGAGACACAATGTGGAATATGTAAATTTTTAATAAAAAAGTTTAAGATTTGCAATGAAGAAGAGGAAAAATATAAAAGTATCCACGCGAAAAGATTCGAAATCCTTTTTAGAAATAATTAAAATGGGCCATACTTGAAGTTCATTAGAAAGTCTTTGCCTTGCATACATTTAATAAACGAGAATCTATTGGATAGTTATCGATACTAATACAATCAATACACTTATGTCCAAGAATGACTGTTTTTTCACTAGAAAAACAGATATTTCCAATTACAATGACGCTTCCATCTGTGAGATAACAACAATTATTTGGTTTTGCGATTGTCAAAACAAAATTAGAAAATTCAATAGCCCTATGAGGTCTTGTATAGCCTTCAAGGAGTTGTTGGATGATACTTTGTTTTAAAATTGAACGACCTTCAGGAATAGAACGATGTTCGACATTAGTCCTAAGTTGTAATTACTCATTTATCCTATTCATAATCTGAGTTAAAACATACGATCATTTCCTGATTAATTTTTTTATAACTTATAAATGATTTTTAAAATCTATCACACTAAAACCATCTAACGGTCCGAATTGCAAAACATTATCAGGAAGATGGATTAAATTGTGCACATTGTAAACTATATGCTGCTCTCCGTAAAAATTTGTTATACAATCTACATAATAAATCAATAAATCTTTTGCATACTGATTGTTTCTTATGCACTCATTTGCATCATATATAGTAATATATACGCAGAGTTGGGAATGTTACTTCATAAAAATAACGCGTTACCGTTACTTTTTGTAAAAAGTAACTCGTTACCGTTACTCGTTATTAATTTTAAAAAGTAACTCGTTACCGTTACTAAGAAAGTAACGATTCGTTATTTTTTTGTCGTTATTAAGGATATATTCCAATATTCACTGCCAATACTGAAAATCTATACTTTACGTTACATATACACTGGGTCCAACTGATTCGTTAATTGTGGAATGTAGGAAAAGACGTCACAAAGGAATAGAAGGAAAGCTTTCCTCCTGAATCCGCGTCCCGCAGTTAACAAATTAGGTGGACCCAGTGTACTATAAAATTTCAGTACTGGCAGTAAATAACAGAAAAAGCAACTTAATGGCACACTGGACGCGATGAGCGAATGGAATAACTAAAGTAACGATAAAAGTAACGGTTAAATTCGTTATTGTTACTATAAAACTGTAACGACGTTACCGTTACCGTTACAGACAGAAAAAAGTAACGATCGTTACCAAAAATAAGTAACGGTAACGGTAACGGCGTTACAAGTAACGCGTTACTTCCCAACTCTGTATATACGTAATGCACAATTTAATACATTAAAATGGAGCATTAATTTATTGGGTATGATATTTTGAAATACAACTGGTGCTGTATATAAAATAGCCATTTGCAATTCAGTTTCTTTGAATCTATCTAACTGATTCAAAGTACGTGTTTTTCGTACGAATTCGCATGGTACCCATTCTTTAAAAGAACCGTATTGATCATTTATGTTTTCAATTCTTTTCAAAGCATCTACATTGCTATTACCACATAAGTTTAACAAAAGCTTAAGATGTTTCTTTCCTACTCCTTCATCAAGCAAATGCATTGGATCAAGAGGAACTTGATTTGTCAAACTCATTCCGATATCTTCAAGAGGAGATAATAAATTTTTATACTGATTCGGAACATCTATCCTAAAATTATTATCAGTTCTTAAAAGTGAATCATTTTCCAAAAAGACTCGTCTATGCTGTACTGTTTTGCCTACCTGTATACATTTACCACACCTACTATTGTGTAGAGGAAAACACAAAATCTGATTCCTTGCAACCGAACATCTTAATGAATCTTTTATCTGCAGCGAACAATTTAATGAAGACTCTATACCGTTGATTATTAAAAATAAAGCCAGTATTACTTAATTCTAAATACTCCATAATTATAGGCTCTAAAAATAAATTTACATCATCTGGTTTTCGATTGCCATGAAAAATATCTACTGCAAACGGATCACAAGTAGCATAAGGATAATTTACTATTTTTACAAGAACTGGCCATACTTGGCTCGGAGAACTTTTCGAAAGGGGCAAACCATCAATATTTAAATGTAGAGCGATGTCTTTTGGAATTTTCTTTGGATCAAAACATTTAAACTGATCGAGTAATCCCTTTTTCAAGCCGTAATGGGAATACAAACCTGATTCAACAGAAGAAACTGTAGTTTTTTTTAGAGTATACAAAAGAATTCTTGCATCGCTAGGCAGATCATCATGTCCATATTTTTTTTAAGCCATGAAGCAAACTAGTAAGAGCATTCTAATTTGATATGTTATGGCCCAATGATATAATAAACCTTTTAAATCTGATTCTTTGTCTGCATTATCTACTCTAAAATCTGGACCTACATTGCCATTATAAAAATCAAAATGTTCTAACTTATCATCTGATTGTGAGACATCAGAATCAACATACGAAAAATCACTATCTGAATCATCATTAACGTAATTGAAATCATCATTATTATTAAAAGAATTATCAAGACCCTCACTACCCTTAGGAATTTGCACATCATTTACAAAACTGATTCCATTCTCTGAAACTAAATTACTACAATAACTGCTAGATGACTGAAGATTATCAAAACGAAAAACACGAGATGAATCTGTTTGATCTATTTGAAGCTACTGATTCTATCATAATACGATATTTGATTTTAATCTACTTTCATTTGCACAAAGTAATTCATTTATACTATTTTCAAAAGCTTTATCAAGATGTCTTTTTTTTGCTTATCTGAAAGTCCTAAATATGGTTTCCTCTCCGACATTAAAAATAATAAAGTCTACTACTTAATTAAAACTTTATATAGGTTTATAACTTATTCATTAATAAATATATGGATGATCAAATGAATAAATATATTATTTAGGTAGCACGACCCGTTGCTCGAACGTTGCGGCAATGTATTTTTGTCCATGTTGGCTCGTGTTCAAAGAAGTATCGGGAACGTGATGGGAATGTTCCGGCAACGTGAAAAATATCCGTGGTCGTGGTAAAAAACACTTGGCAGGGACGTTGTCGACACCCCGTAAAACACCGAAGGGCAACAAAATGTTGAAAAACCTGAAAAATAGAGATTAAATTTTATTTCTAAATTTTTTCTAGAATTTTCTAAAATAGCGGCAACGGATCGTGATATCTGGGTAATTACAATCGAATTCCTAACAATCAGTTACATGCGCTTGCTGTTTGATGACTGGGGTTTCCGTTCTTGCCTTTTGTACTAGCAGTCCTTTAATATTGATTTGAATTTCAAACGTCAACTGCAAATTAATTCGACCTCGTTTTTCCTTAAAAAAACAACTAGATCGTTTTTGATGTAATGGATACTGTGTTTCGTGGTTACTACATCACGTCATGATTATATTATTGTACATTACATATTATTATATTTTTTGATTGCTGATGAATGTAGATTGTCTCAAGAGACTATATATCATACGAGTAATCTCAATGATTAATGCTTTTTTTGATTTACAAAAAATGATATTTCGCATAATATATAGTCTCTTGGGACAATCTACATTCATCAGCAAACAAAAAATATAATAATATATAATGTACAATAATATAATCATGACGTGATGTAGTAACCACAAAACACAGTATTTATTACATCACAAACGATCTAGTTGTTTTTTTTTCTTTTTAGGAAAAACGAGGTCTGGTCGATGAATAAAACAAGAAAAATTTAATTAGATAGCTGCATCTAGTATACATTGTGCATATTTATATATAGAACTTTATACAGCAGTACTTCTCGAATATGAGTTTTTTGGTCAAATGGAGTATCGAGAAACCTTCCAAAATCGAGACTATATATAATTCTAGATACTGTTACATTTCTTTCTTTTTTACAGGAATGATTTCCAATGCAAATCTCAAAATATCGTATAATACGGACTCTGCATCATTATCAGGTATATCGCTTTAACAGCTCGAAAAAGTGATTTTTTTGAAAAATCTTTTTTGTGGTTAATCTACCTAATGATACGTCTAATTGTATACGAAATTTGATCGGTCGGGACCTATTTTACGTAGAAAATGTGCGGAGTCCTTTAAAAATGCTTAATAAATTATAAAATAGATTGGTAACATTATAAAAATTACATATATAGTGTACAGGTTAGAACCCAGTCAGCAAAGTTTGTTCGAACAGATTTTGTCAAATGTCTGCTATAAATTTTTATCAGCAGAAAGACTGCAGATTGTATACAGAACCTGTTATACGATAGCAAAATGTCAGCAGAAATGTTACAAAACCTGTTGACATAATTTGATAGCAGGTCAGTAGCAGAAACCGAGCAGGATCTGCGCAATGCAATTTGATGTCAGATTGGCGGCAGAAATCGAGCAGGATCTGCGCAATGCAATTTGATGTCAGATTGACGGCAAAAATCGAGCAGGATCTGCGCAATGCAATTTGAAGTCAGATTGGCGGCAGAAATCGAGCAGGATCTGCGCAATGCAATTTGATGTCAGATTGTCGACAGAAACCGAGCAGGATTTGCGCGCGTACAATCTGATGGCAAATTGATCTGGCAGCTGGCAGCATGATCTGCATATATTTGATTCCATAATTCCTTCGCTTACCGCTATGCGATGTACTTTCTCATAATCAAATTTCTGTCAAATAGATATGAAGTCTGCAAGTCGCGGCTACTAATAAAAGATCAAAAGTAATTATTTCTATCAATTTAATTTCTGATATCTGATACAAGCCCAATATGAGATTCAAAATATTAAACTGATTAGATTCAACAGGATAAATGGAAAATTATTCGGTTACTGCCTATTTGAAGCATAAAGCAAGAATATAATTCTCAAATAAATTATATCTCGAGTTTTATAAACTAAATTAGATATTTTCACCATTTACTTTATTATTAATTTAATTAAATTGAACTCTTTGTTTGCTATGTGAGATATAACTACAATATAATATATATTACCTGTCATATTTATGAGAAGAAAATTATAATTAACCGATAACCCACCGATAACAATTATGCACCTGTAATATTCAATTCTATTGCATTGTTACGTCCAGCGGACTCCACGATTCTTTTCTTTCCCGATACACGAGGCGGCGATAAATTATGTTATCATCTGTCAGGCGTGTCGTGTTATTCGAAAACACATGACGAATAAAACCTAGAGAAACAAAACGAAACTAAACAGAATCGTGGTGTTCGAACCACGTGTCAAAACAATCCGCAATGATAAAAAATAAAACGAAAGCGAGATATAAAAAAAAACAAAAGAAAACCTAGTCGTAGAGTTCGAGACATGTGACGAGCAAACCACGTTAGCAACTAAACGAAACTAAACAAAACCTAGACCGTAGTCTAAGAAAAACAAAAAAAAAACAAACGGACCAATAAATGTGATCCTCAAACATACGCGAGGAAGCGATTTCAAAATTTCAGACTACGGCCGACAGACTCGCAAAAACAAACCAATTTATTGCCGAAAGCTAGCGCGATAACTTGAAAGGAAAACGACTGGTAGCGATAAATCCGATACCACATGTGCTCGCTTGACAGACCGCCCTTACGCGATATCCGCGTTGCAACGGACCCGAAAGAGTAAATTAAGTGCCTATCTCATATAAATGCGCTGTCCTTTTCGTTGGCCAAAATCTGGATGTTTAAACAAAAAAAGGGTCCACCCATACCGGGGAAATGGAAACCCCTTTTATCAAAAATCGACTCCCTCCAAATCCTATGAGGGCGTCATTAGGAAACTGATTCGTTAAGTAGAGATTTCGACTGCCCAGTGAAAAGGAGGAGCAAAGGGTTTTAAATACTCGAAACCTTGCCTCGAGAGACTACTACTTCTTCTTCTGTCACGAGTACTATTGCCTCGCAGTTATCGCGTCAACTCGAGTCTTAGCGTTTTCCCGGTGAAAATATATACAGTGTCTCAGAGTGCAAACAGAACATTCTAGTGTGAACGCAGCAGACCAGTGAGCACTTTTGATCGATCGAAAACCGAGCTAGAAGCAAGCTAGGACCGAGCCCAAAAACCATATCAAGTACGGACCAGTTCCCTCGTTCTCTCTCACTCAGAAACCACCGCAACAAGTAGTAAGTCTCAATGAATTTCTGCCTTTACGTATTGGAAACGATTATTAGAAACAGTTCTTAGCAAATTTATCAAATTGTCTACGAAGATTCTAGACGGGATAACTATATATTACTCATAATATTACACATAATAATCAAATACTACGCGTAATAATTAAATATTAAAAATAATGGCTACATCTTGAAAATACATTAAATATCTTAATTTTCTTGTCCTCTCCTCTCTTTCCTTTCGTGAGTTCGCAATCGCGATCAGAATTAGACTCTCATTCTTTATGAAGGTCGTCCATCGCGTTTAGCGTAGAGACTCGCGATCCTCTCTCTCTGTCTCTCATTTCCCCATGAATTAGTCAGCATACCAAAGATCTATCTCAGCCTCGAAACAAAAACTCATTTGTGTTAATTCAGATCTATTATTCATAATTCTAATAAATTATCACTTATTTACCATAACTCAAACCTATTATATTATCACTTATTTGTCGTGGTTCAAATTTATTATCCTTGTCATTATCTCAACCAGAACTATAATAATCTAAGAACTGTTTCATATCATAATATAAATACGTATATAAATATCTATATGTTATAAACCTTTGCGTTGGTTTATCAGTGGATACCACTCCCCTAAAAATTAAAAGAACTAAATCGTGGGCTAAGCACCGACGCTACCGTCGGAATCGGCGGACAAGGAAGATGCTGGCTCGGGCTGCCGCGGATCCTAGTTTCAAGATAAATCTATCGCTAATAAATACAGAACTACCTGAGGCTAAGCGTTAGCTGGAGTTCGAATCTACTCGCGCTCCTTCCCCCTCTCCTCCGCATTATTCCCCCGTCTCATCTCCAGAACGTCCGTGCTCCCCCTCTGTACCCCCCTTTTCCTCTCGCGAAGACTCTCCGTCTCCGAGAGCCCGACTCCCCCTCCTCCTTCACTCGAAGACTCTCCGTCTCCGAGAGTCCCGACTCCCCCTCCTCCTTCTTCCGAAGACTCTTCGTCTCCGAGAATCCCGACTCCCCCTCCTCCCTCTCCATAACCCTCGTGTACTCCCCCAAGATCTCCTTCACCGATTTTAATTGATTTAGAAGACTCTCCTCCCCTTTCTCCCTCCCAATCTCCTGTCCACGAGTCCCCGAGATCGCCCTCGCCTCCCATCATAGAACTCGGAGATTCCCCCCTTCCATCACCCTCGCCACCTCCTCCTGAAAATGATCCTTCTTTTCGCACCTACCAAAATCTATTAGATTATTGCCTGAGAATCCTCCCTCCATACACAGATCCTCTCCCCGAGGATGCCTTTACCATCGGGCCCGATCCTGTAAATCTTGCCGATCTGAGGAAAGTACTAATCGAATCTACCCCCGACACCATTATTCCATGTTTCCATCCCTGCCGCAGATATCCAGTGGCCGTTCCCATCCAATTCTTTTGGCAGATTTACAAACCTTCCACCATTGAATTTGAAGAAATCCCCGATTCCTGACATCCTGCTTATGCTTAGCTGACGGTTTTTAATTTTATTTCTCTTTTTTTTATATTTACATAATTTATTGTAACCCGATTGGAGCCTCATTTTAAATATTATAATTTTCCCCACTCTGCTCCGATCGATGTCCTCCGTACACATGTAACGCGCACATATACACACAAACACCCTCACGCAATTTTTAAATTATAAAAAAATATTGTAATCAATACACACACGTATATATATATATTGTATATATATATATATATGTATTAACCGAATATTATGAATTTTCTCACAAATCTCGCTTCATTTTACTTTATTCGAATAAATTAGAAATTTTTGTACTTAGTTGAATGATCATTATTACCTCCTGTACTCTCTCCTGAACTCCGAAATTGCACAAGGTCCCATCCCGCGCAAAAGAGATTAAATTCTCTTGCCAAAAAGGGACCATCGAGTGAACGGGCCCTTTTAACAGCGTAAAAGCGACCTTCTCGGTCGTTGACCTGCTTAGGGCCTCCGCACGTTCGCTCGCCTCGAAATCACGTACGGTCCGGCATTGTTCGAGGTAAGTTTTGTTTACGCCCTTCCGTTGACTCTTCCTTACGAGTCTGGACGTAACAGCATTATAAGTGTGTTTACTAAGATCAAATCTATTATTAAGAGTTTTCATAAATAACTATTTACGTTACTATTCTATTTAAATGGCAAGGAGCTGCAGGCCCTGCTCGGTTTCTGCCGCCAATCTGCTTTCAGATTATATGCGCAGGCTCTACGCGGTTTCTAGGCCCTTATTCTTGAACTTGTACGTAATATTACATATACGCACGTATGCGAACGGCGAGAATGCGTATACGTTTCTCATATTATATTCTTGAACATCATTTAATAACCTTCGCAATTGAAAACGTATACGTTTCTCATTGCACCGAATTACGCATGGCAACGTTGGAAAATGTACGAACTTTCTACAAATATTGGGTAAGAATCACGCAGCGTGAAACAGAAAATATCCGTTAGGTTATATATGTGTTGCTTAACTCGAAATTGCCGAAGACACTTTGATTTAAAAGGTTTTTAATACAATAATATTTAATTAGTTTTCTTAATCGATAAAATTAATAAAACTGAAGAAAAATATGTTTCTATAATTCTTAACATTTTAACTGTTATTTCTGTATTGCAGATGGATAACTTGGACAAGAGAAAGAGAGCTGCAAACATTACGAATGAACAGAGAACTTTACTTATAGAGTACATGACAAAACATCCAAAATTAACAAAAGGAAAAATTTCATCATCTTTCACGCTGAAAGACTCCATACATTTGTGGAATGAAATAAGTGACATCTTGAACTCTGTTAATGGAGCGAAAAAAGATTGGAAAGGTTGGCGTAAAATAAGAAAATATATTTCTGTATAAATAAAACAAAACTACATAGTTAACAATTATCATGTAAAAGAAAAACATGTAGAATAAAGTCCTATAAAACTTTATATTTGGAGAAATAAGAAATGTTGTTTCTCGCTTTAATCGTTTTGAAATATTATTTACAAATATATTTAAAAGAGAGACTTGCAAAAAAGCCGATTTTATAACATAACAAGATAGATATGTGCAGATATGAGACTTTTATGTATTGTGTTTCAGTATTTCATAAGCTTTTATTTGGTACTGTTTTTAATTGTGCCGGGTTGTGCAGAAATAAAGCGGAACAGCTGCAAATCACTCTTTAACATATTAAATGTTTGGTTATCCAAATTTAATATCAATTAAACAATTGTTCTAGTGCTGGCATGATTTCCAATCACGCAGTAAGAAGAAACATGGTGTTATAATGAAGTCTATAGCAGCAACGATTGGTGGTACACAAAATACAGACGTATTAACACCACAAGAAGAACAAGTTCTGGATATAATGTGTCCAACCAGTATTAATGGACATCCTGATATCCTGACATCCAATATACCAGAATTCACTGTAAATTAATTGGACGATGCAGATAACGATGTAAGATAACAAAGAATATTGCATGGCTGCGTTTCGATATTCACAGCCAATACTTCGAATCTATAGTATATGCGATACATAAACTGTAGATTCGCAGTAGTGACAGTGAATATCGGAATCCAGTCCACATCTTTTTTATTATCTATTATTTATTTATACTATATACAGTGTAGTACAGTGAAATAGATTTGCTCCATATTACATTTAAAATCAACAAATTTAAAATGTATCAGGATAAGAGGAATAGGCAAGTGAGAGCCGGGCGCAAGAACTTAAGCGCTAAGACTTTGGTTGTAATTTTCTTTATTTAAACTTGAACGTTTCGGTCCTTTTTTTGGACCATCTTCAGCATTGTGTTTACAGAATGGTGTACAAAATAATACTGACGGATTGTGAAATGAGAAGATCATAAAAGAATGAACTTTGAAGTACAAAACAATAACAGATCATAAATGATCGTAAAATTCTATTGATGGATTGTGAAATCAAAACAAATCATAAAGGAGCGAGATGAGATGTGCCAATCAATAACAGATCGTAAATATATATAGTCGGGTAATAAAAGTGAACCAAATTATTTAGTACGCCCGTAACGGAATTAAATAACGACAATGGGACATAAAAGTGGACGGTCGCATATTGGTGAACCACGATACGCTAAGTGTGGGTGGTTAATAAACGAGTGACGCGCAATGCACCGGCGGACCTCCACGGTTGTATCTCAGATTTGGAAGTTCTCAGATTTTGTTTAGACGCTCAATAATTGTTGCGTATATGTGATGTAAACACTCCGTGTCGGTCTGTCGGTTCAGACTGTTTCTTTGTCGTTTAATATAAAGCATTTCTGACGTTAATCTTTTTCCTAAATTCATTTCTTCATCCAAGATCTCAACGCCGTCTCAATTAAATTCATGATCTAACAATCTGTGGTCTGTGATCACAGATGGTTGCGGAGTGTTTCTGTTGATGTGATTGCGGTGCTCAGCAAAGACCCGGACCGGACCGAAATCAGAATCGATAACCGTTTTAGAACCCATTTTTGTACTCGAACCGGACCGTAACCGTATCGAAATTTTAGGTTGTCTAAAATACCGGAACCGATACCGGACCAATAAAATATTTTTTCTATTTTCGATTTTTTTAGGTTTCTTTTCGGTTTCTAGTTTCTAGTTTCTATTGTATTCAACATTCGAGATAAGCCTTGCCAAGCGCATACGTAAACGGTTTCTTCCTTGGCGCGTAACCTCTTTCCGCCACGCTTTGGTAGTGTGGCAGCACTAGCAGTGGGCAGCCGGCAGATGACAGCGTGCAGCGTGCAGCATCTCGAATAGTTGAGCTAGCTAATATAACTAATAAAAAACGCGTAGAAGTCAGAACTCAGAATCAGAACTCAGAACAGTTAGAACTTAGAACACAGTTTATTAGTATCTAAAGATTTGTATTATTGTGTTTACTTTTATTTATAATCATGGGCAGAAAATGTACAAGCAAAGTTCATAAAAATTGTATCTATGATAAAGTGAAAGATGTTTCAAAATGTATCTTTTGTGAATCATTACTAAAGGTAAGTTATGTTATAAATTAGTTTAATCTGTTTAATATATATATATATATATATGTATTAGTTAAATATATATTAACTTTTTAGCCGATTTTCTTGCACATAACCTTAAAAATTATCGTTAATTAATAATTAATATCTCATTTATTTCTTATTGTAAAGTTTAAAATTCATATTTTTCTAGGTTAAGCATGGAACAAATTTAAAAAAACATTTAATACGTTCCCACGAATTTAAAGAAAATGATTTTATCGAAGTATCAAGTACATGCAAGGAAAGCAGAATTGTGTTACAAAAAAGCCAAAAAGAAAAACAACAACAATTAACTGAAATGAAAATGATAAAATTGCAAGCTACTAAAAAGGATCTCGAAAATAATTGTGTAGAATTGGTCACGGTTAATGGAAGACCATTTAGTATTTTGAACGATTCTGGATTTCAAAAAATTATAAATCCAATTAAGTGCGCGATAGAAGACAAATATAAACAAAAGTTTTCTATTTCATCGATACAAAAGAAAATTTCTGAAGAAGCTACTAAAATAAGGAAAGAAATATCTGAAGAAATACATAATAATCTGATTTCGATTAAAGTTGATGCCGTTACTCGAGTAGATAGATCCTTTTTAGGAGTTAATATACAATACATCAAAAATGCAAAAATTATATTAAGAACTCTGGCACTAAAGGAACTAAAAGAAAAACACACAGGTAATTTATATATATGTATATATATATATATATATATATATATATATATATATATTCTAATTTTATATTATTTTATATTCTTTTATTTTTTATAATTATTTAGATTTTCAACTTTTATATTCTTATATTTTTAATCTTGCAGGTAAATATTTAAGAACAATTATTAAAGATTGTTTGTTTGTCATTCAATATATCATTGGATCAAATATATACAATAACCACGGATAACGGTGCAAATATGTTAAAAGCAGTACGGATATTATCTTCGGAATATGGAGATTCTAATGTAGAAATTCTAAAAGAAGATGAAAAAAATGATGATGATAATTTCAATGCACATTTAGAATTAAATGAAAATGAAGAAGAGGGTAGCGAACCTGATAAAACAGATTGTGATTTAAACGTTCTCGAAGAAATAGAAACTGGCGATATAGAACTTAATTTTCAAAGCAACATTTTAACAGGTAACACATTTTTAAATTAATAATTATTATTTAAAATTTTAATTGTTCAAAAAAATGATCGTTAATGTTAATATCCAATATCAAAAATTGTAGGAATTAGATGTGCAGCTCACACATTACAACTGGCAATAGATGATGCGTTAAAAAAAACAAAAGCTGTTTCATGTTTAATATCAAAAGCCAGAAATTTGATAAAAAAGCTTAGAACACAAACGTTTACATATTTAATAAAGAAACAAAATTTAAAGAAACCTATAATTGACTGTCCAACCCGTTGGTGTTCTACTGTAAATATGCTTGAAAGTTTATTATTATTAAGGGGATCCAAAAGCGACGGCCGAACTCCGACGGGTTAGCGCCCTCATTTAACGGTAACTAAAATTATCGACTTTATCGACACAATTATCGATAATACCGATAATTTTAGTTCTGCCGTTACCGACACTACTATTTTTTCATTTTAAAAAGAACAACTTCGCATTGTGTTCAATATATTGAAATTAGACAACATCGTGTATTTCTACTGCTCTATCGCTTCGCACGCGTATCTAAGCGTGTCAATGACAGTAAAGCATAGATGTATCTGCCTTTATTGCATAGTTTGAACAAAATTACATTGCTCACATGTACCTCTTCATATATATATATATATATATCTTTGAAGAGGAATAACATTTGATCACACACACATTTATGTATGTGCATATATGTATATATTTATCTATGCATCTATAATACATGATATATAAGAAAATATATATATGTATACGTATGAATGCATAATATGTATATTCTCGGTGTTGCCATGTAACTTTTTATAAGTAACAATCTATGTACAATAGTACAGTTCTTTCGTTTCTTCCAATCAATATTGAAAAAAATTGAACTACAATATATTATGTGAATATATTATATATGTACATATTTTTTTGTGTGTAAATGTTTATTTAATTTTATAATATAAATTTACAAACATATATTTACAATATTCTGAATATTGAAAATATAGAATGGGTCCCTCCATCGCCCATTCCCGTGAGAACGCAACCAAAATATTTTATTTATTATTTTCGTCTCTCCGATTATAATTAGCAAGCGATTATAATTAGATTGAGGCATCTTTTTGTGGCCAATTCTACGAGGATATATTTTTTAAATCAATACTCTTATAGATTATAGATTTTTTGATAATTTCTTATCATTTTGGGAAAGGCAACAGTTTATTGCTTTCTATAATTTTATAAAAATGTTCTCTCATATATTTTACATCCTTGGAATATTTTTCCTCGCAAGGATTGCCTCCTAAAGCTACAGTCGTGGCGAAAGCTGCAGCATAAATTCCACAACATATGCCATCAGGTTGTTTGAACCTTCTCAAAAATTATGTTACTTGAGCTTATTGTCGGATAACGAAGATGTATATAATTCTTTTCTTTAGCTACCAATTTATCGTATGTACAGCCAGGTAGACTATCGTACACGCGAAGTTTGGTGCCGTCAAAGAAAATACATCTCCAGTGATTACTACAATTCCCTCCAATTATTTGTAAGCTTTTGTCACTCTGACTAGCTACAATAATGTGAGGGTATTCTAGATATAGCACACTTTGTGTTTCGAAATGAGAAGTTTCTCTTATGACACGCAAAAATATATCCAACGATTCATCGTTTAATTGACTTGTTATAGGCAAGACATTCTTCTTTATCAAATGAAGAGGAGCAAACGTGTCATTTAAAAGTTTTGTATGTTTTACTATATCGTCCTCAGATATATCTCGTTTGTTACTTGAGTAACTTATGATAATGCAATCATCATCTTGCTCTTTATTTAGAGCAATAGCAGCAATATCAATCATTTCTGCTTCCATTGACGAAACGTTCGGTTTGAATCGTTTGCTCTCTTCTATGCCATTTTCGCTTTCTATTACATTTTGTTTACTTTTTCGACTCAGTATTTTTTTTCTGCTTCTTCTTTAGCTTCTATAATATATCTTGGATTTCTGATTGGCATATGCCTATTATGACGACTGTCCAAGATTTCTGGAAGCATGCATTCATTATAGAAGCGTGTTAAAAAAGGCAGCATTTGATTTCTCCAAAAAATATTGTCTGCATCAATGCGCAATATTTTCATGCTTTTTGGAGTCCAAATAGCAAAAATAGAATATTCTCGCCGTGTTATATTTAACTGGCCTTGAATTTGATAATGATAATGATTTCTTTATCATAAATGCCTTTTAAAGAAAGCAATGTCTCAATGGCTTTTTCCGCTGTTAAATTTTCAGCCGACAGAGGACATTTTATTTCCACCAGACCATTTTCGTCAATAACTCCATCAGGAGAAGTACCTAAGCACGGATTTTCAGTATCGATAAATAATCCGCAAGGTTTTATTTCTTTATTTAATTTTATAGCCAATTCTTTCCTTGCTACTTCTTCCTTGTCGCGACCATATTTTAGGGCTGCGGTATCAATGAATGAAGGATATAAAATGGCTGTTACTGTCGCTGCGCAAGACGTTGTCGGTCTCATGCGACATACAGTTCCAAAATTGGATGCTGTCAACATTTCTCGTCTCAATGATAACCATAATTCCGAGTCACTTTGGTTTCTCGTATCGAATTCAATTTTCTGCCAGTTTATCGCATTTTCGGACAACTTTTCTAAATGGTTTTGCCGAAGTTGCTCGAATATATCGGATGGAAGATCCGGTTTTTGCGATTGCGGACCGTAATGACGATCTGTTCCTGGCTCTTGTTTGTATTTTCTTTGCCTTCCCTGTGCTTCTCGAGATTCTCTGGTTTTCGCAACTTTTATTTGTCGTCGGTTCTCCAGATTCTCAACAATAGGCGGAACAGTTTTACACATGCTTTGATGCAATTGTGTAAGGACTTGTTGCGTATTGTATTGCACGACTGCTCCTGCAATTCTAGTATTGTAAGAGCCTCGTTTACCAAAATTAATTCGCTTTCCACCAATTTCTTTGCAGATTATCGAGTTGAACGATTCTGCAGGATTATTGGTGAAATTTAGCAACAAACTGTCGGAATAACCGCTTAGATATATAATTGCACTTTCTATCTTTTGATATAGACCATATAATTTCAGAGATGGTACACAATTTTTTTTCGTTTCATTACCATTCTCTTTGCATATATGACCGCGTGCTTGGCATCGTTTATGTTCGCCAAAAACATGGCTAGGAATGTTCAATATATCTTTTTGTAATTCCATAGCCTTACAATGTTGAGGTGTTTGTTCTTTTCTTCGCAACTCGGCTGCTTTTTCTACCTCTTTTCTGATTTTTAAAATGTTGTTCTTCACAACATTTCGCAACTGCACAAAGCCACGCTGTCTTTGCGATTTTGGATGAATCGTTTCTGCAACAGCTTTCAGCTTTTTGCATAAATTGCGAAGCAAATGATTAGTGCATTCTATTTTTTTACTGACACCATCTGTTCACCGTATGGTCTGTTATCAAGAATGGTTTGATAAACGCTGCTGTCACCATCGGCAATAACGGTTTTAAAAATCAACCCATGCATTTCGAGGCTACATTTAAAACCTTCCGCGATGACATCGCTCTCCATGCTTGTGGAGCTTGCGTTGCGATCAAAATTTTTGTAGCATTTGTGAGCTTTTGGTTCGATACCTATTCGCTCTGCCACATCACATATTGCGCAAAATTTATTGCGGACACCAACGAAGAGAATCTTTTTCGTGTGGTAACCAATTATGGCTCCAATACCGGAAAGAGAGTTGTAAGCATTGCCGTACGATCTCTTCATCCAACTACCATCTGCTACAACGGTTATATACGGTATACCGTTTATAACATCGTTTCTCTCGAGAGCGAGTTGCTTTTCAACTTCGCCAGCCATTTTCATATTTTCCATGGCTGTTTTATTAAAATCACCGATTAAATTTTCCCTATATTTGACATAGGTTGGCTCGGACATGCAAGAAACATTTATGGCTGCACACAACTCTTCGAGCTGGGCATAACCAATTCCCATTGTAACAGTTCCTGCTACAGAAGCCGTATTAACGTCCAATGTTTCCGGCTGTGTGAGTTCTGACCATATGTTAGCTTCATAATTGCACATTTGGCATTTGAAGAACAATTGTGTCATTAACCCATGGCGACGAGAACTAACGAGTTTCCAATCTTTAAATTGGCACTCTATTCCTCGCGCATGATTGTCAAAAGTTCTGTGGATCTCATTCCACATAAAGGAAATGTCGACAATGCGACGGCCTTCAGGCATGCTTTCCTGGATACGATCTGTATCCAGAAGGCCATTGTCGATAACAAAATTATTGTTATCTTCGCATTTTTTGGCACTTTCGTAACATGTACTTTCCTGGATACGATTTGTATCCAGAAGGCCATTGTCGATAACAAAATTATTGTTATCTTCGCATTTTTCGGCACTTTCGTAACATGTACTTTCCTGGATACAATTTGTATCCAGAAGGCCATTGTCGATAACAAAATTATTGTTATCTTCGCATTTTTCGGCACTTTCGTAACATGTGCTTTCCTGGATACAATTTGTATCCAGAAGACCATTGCCGATAACAAAATTATTGTTATCTTCGCATTTTTCGACACTTTCGTAACACATACCTGTATTTACAGTTGACTCCAGGCATTGCATTGTTTGGGTACTAACTTTCGAATCCATCGTATCGGGAAATAATTCCACCGATTTCTGAAAATCGATGGATTCGTTGCTAGTACCCATAGTAATGCTAGTGCTCTTGAAGTCATTTGCCTCTTGGATCAGCTTCGTTAATTGTCGCCTGCAAAGAAAAATAAATGGATTAGTATTTTGTAAAAAATATTGCTATAAAAATAAGATGTGTGTGTGTGTATTATCTTGGAAAAAGTAAAAACTCTGAAAAATAAGTGCAGTCTTTTGTTTACAAATCTTTATCTAATTGGTACTGAAAATTAACTATTATATGATACAAAATATACTGTTTTGACAACATTATAATAATCAGAGCGCACATGCAAACCGCATCTGATGTGAAATATTTTTTAACCAGCGCACGAATAGATCGCCTCTGGATTTTTTTAATAACCAGCACACGAATAGATCGCCTCTGGATTTTTACAACCAGCACACGAATAGATCGCCTCTAGATTTTTTTAAAATATCCAGCACACGAATAGATCGCCTCTGGAATTTTTTAAAATAACTAGCACACGAATAGATCGCCTCTGGATTTTTTTTTAATAACCAGCACACGAATAGATCGCCTTTGGATTTTTTTTAATAACCAGCACACGAATAGATCGCCTCTGGATTTTTACAACCAGCACACGAATAGATCGCCTCTGGATTTTTTTTTTAATAACCAGCACACGAATAGATCGCCTCTGGATTTTTTAAAATAACTAGCACACGAATAGATCGCCTCTGGATTACATTTTTTTTAAATAACCAGCACACGAATAAATCGCCTCTGGGATAAAATATTTTTCTATAACCAGAGCGCACATGCAAACCGCATCTGGCTGAAATATTTTAACAAACAACCAGCTCACGAATATCGCCTCTGGCACTAACTACTACTGTCTAACTACTAAAAAGCACATAGTTAATTTTCAGTTTTATATATAAAAATAAGCAAAAGACTGCATTATCTTTCAGAAATTGTTATTTTTTTCGAGATTACTTCTATATATATATATATATATATATATATATATGTGTGTATGTGAGTATGTGTGTGTGTGTGTGTATACATACAAAATTTATAATCAATTATTAAATAATATTAATAAACATCAAGAGCAACACTATCGTAATTTATAATGTATCTTTGAACATAAATTTAAATAAAAAAATAAATTTTAAGAAATAACAAATATAATGAAATCTCATTTTCTTTCTAAAATATAAATATTATATAATTTTATATTATCAAATAATATAAAATGTATAAAAATAATTAATAATAAAAATTTTATAATTTTAAATTATTATTTTGAAACTTATATTAAATAAATAAGGAAATTCAATATCATATAATCGAAAACCATTTAAACTGATAATCTATACTCTTCCAATATATAAAAACAAACTAATATATTATAAATATATTTCAAATGAATAATCTAAAAATTAAAAATATTACTAATGAAAGATTCATTATTACTTCTGCTATTATTCAAACTAATATAAATTTATATTTAAATTATTCAAACCAAATATTAATTGATATTTAAAAAACAATTAAAATAATTATATATCTATAAAATAAAATATTAATATAAATAGCTTTTATAGTTTATAAAAAACATCTACTTTAACTTCATAATCACAATCATAATAATGAAAAAACTATTCTATCTAAATGTCTATCTAAAAATATTTATACATTAATTATCATTATTTTATTTATTTATAGGAAATAATTTACATAAATATATCCTTGTAAAAAGAAAATTATACAGAATTATTTATTCTATAAGTAGTGCTTTACAAACTTTCTTTGTTTTTAAAGATTAATAAACAAACATTACATTTAATAAATTTTTATTTGCTTTATTATTAATAAAATATCTAATTTTTACTATCTAAATTATAAACTTAATTTTTTTTAATTTATTAATTCTAAAATACATCTATATAAAATCAAATAAATATAACAAATAAATATGTATGAAATTAATTTAACTTGTAATCAAATGAAATAAATTTCCAAAATATTTTAAATTTATATTATTTTTTTATAATTTGACAATTAAGCTAATATTTTATTTATTTATTTCTTTATTATTATTAAAATTTTTTAAATTAAATCATCTTTGTTACGAAAAATCAACTTAAAATATTTTTATTTAAAATATTTTAAATTGATTTATATACATATGTATATATGTATTGTGACGTTGCCGTCCCGACACGCGTCCACCCTACCATAATCGCGGGGCAAGGGCTGAGCGGCCGCGCCACGCGAGAGAGTACGAGAGCCAGACCGAACTTCCGGAGAGACGAATGCGATAAAACAATTATCCTTATTATTAATTCGCGTTTATTTTTATTTTTTTTTTATATATATATCGATCACGGGAGCTTTGTCGAGAGGAATGCGATGACAAGGAGTAGAAAAAGTAGGCTACGGCCGGAGAGCTATATCGGACACCTGCAAAAACTGACAAACAGAGGAGATAATATTTGTCGAGGCCGTCCGAGCAAGGTCGCCGTTAACGGACGAAACGCGTGGATCCTCACGAGCACCCAGGACCGCACGACATCGAGGCGAGAAAGTCGCCCGGGAAAACGGAGGAGGAGATCTCCGAGCGGCCGTCTTGCGAATCCGGACAGGAAGGCACCGGACAGCTTAGAGGTCACGCTACCCGTAGGACGAATCGGCCTTAAAAAGGAGGCCGCCAGCAATTAAAAATAAGGTTGTCGCGAATTCGCGATCCGGGCGCCGTAGGCCTACATACGGCCGTGCGTAAGCCGAGGGGCGGCGATATGACACGCGACGCCGTAATTGGGTCAAGGCGCGCGCACCCCCGTTCGCGCAGGATTGACTCGCGATATCGACCCGAAGGAATAGATCCTTCACTCTCGTGTGGATTGTAACTCGTGTTGGTGTGCCCGCTCGGAAGCCCTGTCGCATCGTAATACGTGGGAGCAGTGATGCCAGAAACAGGTCGCAAGCAACATGCAACCGTAGTGGGGAGAATGACGCACACAAGCGAAAACCGCGTACGTGTGAGCTCGGCGTTTCGGCTAGCTTCGGATAGCAGAAGCGAACAGATATACTGTTTTCTGTCTCCTTCTCTACCGAACCGACAACGAAGGCGACGAGCGATGCGGCGACGTTATGTTGCTCGATTCTTAATACGCGTGACAGCGTTAAATGTTTTCTTACAGCCGTCTTGTGTTATAAATAAAATGTTTTTTTTTTCACAACCTTCTAACATTATGTATTAAATGGATTTTTACAGCCTTTTGATATAATTTTAGCCAAATATTTTTAACTTTGTTTAAGGAAATATTTATTAAAACGTAGGTACTTATATTATTTAAAAGAAAATAAATTTTTTATTTTTAAAAGAATATATTTTAATTAATAGTATTAAATATTTTATCCGTCTAAAAAAGATATCACAGATGTAAAAAAAGCGCTAAGTATATCTTTGTCTAGCAAAAATAGTTCTTTACAAAACTTAATCGCCATCAAAGATATTATCTTATCAAAAATTATATAAATTATATATTTTTTACCTTAACAAAAATTAATCGCCATCAAAAATATTTCTTCTCAAAAATTATATTTATAAATTATATTTTATCATTATTAATAACATGGAAAAAAACAAAATATTAGCATTAAATAGAAGTGAAATAAAAAAATCACGCTAAGTAAATTTAGAAAAATATAATGTATAATATTCAGATGAATTATTTTCTATAATTAGAGTAGATCTATTTAATGTAAGATGCAGAAAATATTAAAATTGCAAAATTTTGCATTCGTTTATCTATCTAATATTGCATTCTATTTTATTTGCAATAAAATATATATATAGCATAGTATGGAGTGTAAATATATATATATATAATAAACTTTATTTATATCTCTTAATAATTATTTATATTTATTTAATCCAAATATACTCAAACGTATATTCAAGAAAAGATAATACGACAAAGAATGTAGAAAATTTAAAAATTGAAGTTTAATGCAAAAAATTTAAAGTTAAAGAATAACAGTTAAAAAATTGAAGGAAACATATTTTATGCAAAAATTTATAGTTAAAAGCTAAAAATTAAAGTTAAAAAAATAAAGGTAAAAAATGAATAATAAATTTTATTATTTCGAATTTTATTTGTTTTATTTCGTGTTTTGTCTCGTCTCTCAGTCCAGTGCAGCGATAAAGAACAGGCCTCTAATAGCATTTCTTTTCGCGGCAATTTTTGGGAAAGAAAAATGTATCGGTATAGTAATAACGAATACGCCGATATGTATTTAATTTTCGGTGAAGCAAATTGTTCGAGTGCGCGTGCAGAAAGACTGTATGCGGAACGTTATCCAAATCGCATGCATCCCGATCGAAAAACTTTTGAACGGCTAGATCATAGAATTCGAAATAGTGATTATTTGATGCCGAAACCACTCGTCGACGTTGGTCGTAATCGTAGGATAAGAACGGTCGAAATGGAAGAGACGATTTTAGAGATGGTTGAGGAGGATCCTACAACTAGTACACGTGCGATAGGCCGCGCATTAAATATTAGTCACGAAACAGTTCGCAGGGTATTGAAATCTGAATTGCTGTACCCGTTTCATCGTACACCAGTGCAAGAGTTAAATGTGAGAGATCACCGTGCCAGAGAGAATTTCTGTCGTTGGCTTCTACGTAGTAATGAAGCCGACGAAAATTTTCTGGCTAATATTATGTGGACCGACGAATCTTTATTTACGCGCACGGGTATATTTAACTGCCATAATGAACATTATTATGGAGTTATTAATCCACGCGTGACCCGCACGCGTAGTTTCCAACATAGATGGAAGCTAAACTTCTGGGCAGGCATTTTAGGCGATAGAGTTATCGGTCCTACTATTCTACCAGATAATTTGACGGTAAAAATATTAAAAATTTCCTGATCCATTTGCAAAATGTATCGATATGTATTAAAGATGTTTATTTTATAGGAAAGAAATTATGCGGATTTTTTAACACAATGGCTACCAGATCTTCTGGAAGAAATTCCTCTTTTGCAAAGAATAGTTATGTTTTTCCAGCAAGACGGGGCACCACCGCATGCATACCGAGGCGTTACAAATTTTTTAAATGAACGTTTTCCCGGTCGTTGGATAGCGCAACATGGACCAATCAGATGGCCCGCACGGTACAAGAAGCTTTTAATTTAGAAAGATAGGAGAGGAAGAAGGATGTAGAAAAAAGTGCTTTAATATTTTTCATATTAATTGTTAACAGTTTACCCGATCTGACGCCGTTAGATTTTTTTCTTTGGAGTCATCTGAAGAAAATTGTATACGAGCAAGAGCCCGCTTCACCCGAAGAAGTTATTGCAAGAATGCAAATAGCTGTCTAAACTGTTGATGGACCAATGCTTCGACGCGTTCGAGAAAATTTAATTCTTCGTGCGGAAGCGTGCATTGAGGCTCGCGGGACGCATTTTGAAAATTTTATTTAATAAGTCCTTTTTAGGACTAAAAAAAGTCCTTTTTAGGGCTAGCAATTTTTTGCAAAACAGTCCTTTTCAGGACTACTAATTTTTTAAAACGTCAGGAAACTTCTCATTTGCAAAAATTAATAAAACATTCCTTCCCTACATTCCTCTAATCTGTAAAATATTAAATAGAAAATTCAGTTTAATATTATGAAAAGAGGATAAATCTTTCTTAATAAAAAAAGAAATCTTTCTCTATTTTTTAACTTTTTGCTTTACGTATTTTTTTTTTAGCATAAAGTTGCTTTAATATCTAATTGTTATAATAAATTTCTCTTAAATAACTTGTGTTACTTTTGAGTAATTGGGCGAAATCATTCGTAGGAAGATTCAATAAGTAATTCGTTTTAAGATTTAATTGTTAACGCAAAGATTTTTCTAAAAAAACGGATTGTTTAAAAAATAATTTTTGTAAAACACAAAGAAGGCCTCCTTCATTTTTTTGTATTTGCCAAAATCTTCTTCTTTATGTTAAGAATGATTACGTCTTGGCGATAATTCTATCCATTGTCAACGCGTTGTCAAAATTGTCTGTAAGGTTTTTCAAGAGACAGGAGGAATATGATTTTTAGTGCAAGAAAAAATTATTTCTATTATTACGATGCGTTAGAATATTGCATGCTAGCGCGAAGGCATAGCGTCGCCGCGTCGACGTAGCGGCGGAACGCTCACGCACACTACCAGGCGCGCGGCTCACTGACGTGCGCCCGGCTAAAGATCGGCGCTGATTGGCATGACTTCACTCAAAAATTACTCCTTTATTAAGTGTGATAGAAAAAATTGGTTCAGGACTTTTCGACTCATTTTTTGATAAAGAAAAACGCTATGTACTTAGTGGGCGGTCTTTAAGTGACACCCTGTATATATATTTACATTCCATACTATGCTATATATATATTTTATTGCAAATAAAATAGAATGCAATATTAGATAGATAAACGAATGCAAAATTTCGCAATTTTAATATTTTCTGCATCTTACGTTAAATAGATCTACTCTAATTATAGAAAATAATTCATCTGAATATTATACATTATATTTTTCTAAATTTACTTAGCGTGATTTTTTTATTTCACTTCTTTTTAATGCTAATATTTTGTTTTTTTTCATGTTATTAATAAAGATAAAATATAATTTATAAATATAATTTTTGAGAAGAAATATTTTTGATGGCGATTAATTTTTGTTAAGGTAAAAAATATATAATTTATATAATTTTTGATAAGATAATATCTTTGATGGCGATTAAGTTTTGTAAAGAACTATTTTTGCTAGAGAAAGATATACTTAGCGCTTTTTTTACATCTGTGATATCTTTTTAGACGGATAAAATATTTAATACTATTAATTAAAATATATTCTTTTAAAAATAAAAAATTTATTTTCTTTTAAATAATATAAGTACCTACGTTTTAATAAATATTTCCTTAAACAAAGTTAAAAAATATTTGGCTAAAATTATATCAAAAGGCTGTAAAAATCCATTTAATACATAATGTTAGAAGGTTGTGAAAAAAAAAACATTTTATTTATAACACAAGAAGGCTGTAAGAAAACATTTAACGCTGTCACGCGTATTAAGAATCGAGCAACATAACGTCGCCGCATCGCTCGTCGCCTTCGTTGTCGGTTCGGTAGAGAAGGAGACAGAAAACAGTATATCTGTTCTCTTCTGCTATCCGAAGCTAGCCGAAACGCCGAGCTCACACGTACGCGGTTTTCGCTTGTGTGCGTCATTCTCCCCACTACGGTTGCGTGTTGCTTGCGACCTGTTTCTGGCATCACTGCGTGGGAGATAGATTGAATACGAGTTATCGAGAAAGGAGCCTGGGACCAGGAGATAGATTTAATATCGGTGAGGCTATCCGTGTATGATTTTGTGAGAAATTACGTTTGTGAATGTCCGAGTCTCGACCGCTCTGACACTGTCGCGAGCTATTTGGTGAATTTTCGGCGTTTTTGGCGTGGGTTCTGCCCGTCTTACATTGCGCGATTTAGTGTTGGTGAGCGACCGACGTCAAGCGGCGAGAGCTTCGAGACTGTAGTCCTGTAATTGATCCGCGAAGATTAATCGTCTCTCCGGGATTCGGTCGGGTATTGCGTCGGGTATTTTTCGTTGTCGCGTATGTATAATTGCGTAGGTCGTGTGATAATTCGTCCGTCGTTGTATCGTGAGTCTTGTGAGCGCGTAAATTAATAATCTGAATGGTGTTGTATGAGCGTAAGGCGTGCGTAACGTGCGAGCATAATATCGCGTATGAGAGAGCGTGCGTCGCACGCGAACACCTGTGAGTGCGAGAGCGAGAGAGAGAGAGCAAGGCGCGCGAGAGAGAGAGAGAGTAAGTCGTCGTTTCGCCGGCCGACGGATATCGATTTCGCCGCCGTAGATTGCGCGTTATTTTGCATCTGAGCTTTTGTCGCGAGATTCCCTATCTTTCTTCAAGAAGGGCGTGCTCGTGCCCGTCTCTCTCGCCCGAAAACGTCGTGTTAATCAGCCAACGGGTCGTAAAACGACCGGAATTTAGTCGCTCTCGTATGGATTAACCTCGCGCTAACGTTATCGAACTCAAGCCGCCACATCCAGATCTTTGTATTGAATTCTTTAATGTTGCCGTCGTATAATGGATGTCGTGTACTATCTCATCGCCGAAACGTTACGTTAATTTTGTTCGCGAGGAATCAGTTGCCTGTTTATGATTTTTCTATCGGTTTCTCTTATTAATGTCTTATCTTAATTTTATTTACAATTCTTTTTCTGTTCTTAATATCGAATGCGTTGTTCACCGAACTTTCTTTATTATACTGTGCTAAATCATACTGATTCCTGACAAACGTCTGGCGTTAATATTTTCATGTAAATTCTCTTGGCTGGATAATTATCCATAATCGCCAACCTAATATCTTTTTCTCATTTCTTGTAATGCAATCAATCAATCTTAATATTCACTCTATTTTCTTTAATCTAATGGAGATCTAATAAAAATTATATTATTTTGCTAGTATCATTTCGCGTCTATTCTTTTTGTGTTTGTGTCTCGTCACGTCGAGTAATTTTCTATGGTAAATTAATTCCGCCGGTGTCGCGTATTGTATTCTGATTTAATAATTTCGCGGCAACACCTCCCTGCCCTTCTACCGTTAGGAGAGCTAACCGGCCCGTAGCGGGCTTGTCGGCCCGGATTTCGCGTTAAAAATCGTTTGTCGCGAATTGACGCGTGCAAGATCGCGTCTGGCGCCCAACTTTTAGTCTATTCCGTGTCTCGCGTAATACAAGGCCTTTAGTCCGCTGCGGTACGCGCGGGACGCCTTAAAACCGAGTTCCCCCGCGTAATAAATACAACCCTTTAATTGATATTCAATTAATTCGCTTTTTTGTTTTTGTCGACACTCGACTTCTTACCCCGTTTGAGCTCCGAACGGGAGAAAAAGTCGTCGCAGTATATATAGAAGTTTTATATATACATATATATATGTATGTATGTATGTATGTATGTATAAAAAAGTGTTTATCCATATTTATTTATATACATTTATAAAAAAGTCAGTGTTTAAAAATGTTACATAAATTTATATGTAAATAAATAATTACTGCTACACACAGATACATCAAGGCTGCCAGATCGTAGACGCAACAGCATGCTTACAGCATGTGGAGGGAATAGGCTAGCAACGCACACTAACACACGAGTTCTCGTCCGTGTGCGCTCGACGCTTAGCGCTCATCTGACTTCGGTATGTACATAGAAAAGGACAGATGTATTATCTTCTGTCTCCTACTCTCTCAAGTTATAAATAAAGCTATATGATTCTCGAAATCTCGAGCTAGCGATGCGACTCTCTCTCTCTCTCTCTCTCTCTCTCTCTCTCTCTCTCTCCCCCCCCTCTCTCTCTCTCTCCCCCCTCTCCCTCACCCTCTCTCTCTCTCCCCTCTCCCTCATATTTCAAAATATTTCAAACTGAACTCTATTGTAAGCATAGTGGTTACTTACAAAAGCTATCTGTGTTAAAACGAACGGAGAGGTATGCACAATTCTTTTATAATAATGTGAATACTTCGATATAATGAAAGTTTTTTACTTTCGGCCCTGCGAGGCCAACTTCTGACTCGTGCGTTAGAGATTGACATATGTCATGTTGTCATTTGACATACGTCAATCTCTAACGCACGGGTCAGAAGTTGGCCATATCTCGCAGGGCCGAAAGTAAAAAACTTTCATTATATCGAAGTATTCACATTATTATAGAAGAATTGTGCATACCTCTCCGTTCGTTCACAGATAGCTTTTGTAAATAACCACTATGCTTACAATAGAGTTCAGTTTGAATCATTTTGATATATATTTGTTATCGTCTATCTCTTTTAATTTAAAAGATAAAAGGGGGTGGCCACTTTTGATGGGGTACACCTTGTATATATATATATATATATATATTCGTTCTCACTCTCGCTTTCGATCATAATACATTGCCATAATACACACACACACACACACACACACACCACGTCATTTTCTCTCTACTCTTTCCCTATCCTAATAAATTAATTTTGTATATTATTAATTAATCTTTTATTTCATAGAGAATATCATTATATAAAATATACAATAAAATTACTTTCTTTTTCTGTTTTGCTATTTTAAATGCGCCATAAATGTGCAATCTACTAAATGTATTTTTTACATTTGCAGTTAAAATAATCTTTATGATAATTCATTGACAATTTACAGCTATTCATTAATTTACGAACCGAAAAAAAAGATCGATACATATGTTATCAGTTTATATTATCAAATATGCATGTTGGCAGAATAACTAAATTACTTCAACGTATAATGTAAAAATAAAATTCAAAATTTTTGCTTTAGGAAAAAGTTTGCTTGTTTATACAGGGTGTTCGGAGTCAACCGCATCACCCGTCGTGTGCAGGTAGAGGCAGTTAAACTGATTGTGAGTAGGAAAGTCCTGTACCGTTTTGCGATTTTCGCAATAATTAATAAGAAATTAAATAAAAAAGAGCGGCCAATCCGTGCGAGTAAAAGCGCGCGGCGAGAAGAGACCGCCTACTGTTTACGTGATTCTTGTCGCGCGGCGAAAATAAAAGCCTAATGTTTACGCGATTGCTACGCACGCGACAAAGCGGGGAGGAGCACTCTACAAAGGACAATGGATAAATACGAGCAATGCATAACGCTGGACCCCCGCGTGGGCTGTCTCTTCTCGCCGCGCGCTTGAACTCGCGCGTATTGGCCGATCTTGTTTAATTTATTTCTCATTAATTATTGCGAAGATCGCAAAACGGTAGAGGACTTTCTTACTCGGTTTAACCTGCTCTATCAGCACACGACGGGTGATGCGATTGACTCCGGACACCCTGTAAATATAGACAAGCTTATACATACATACATTTATCGTCTGAAATGTATATATTTATCGTCAGGACATTGAAATAAAGTATTTTATTTGTATGCCATTTTATATACATTTTTGATATCATAAATAGATAAAATATATCAAACTTTTTTTATTGGAGTCATTTTCGTCTTCCCATATATACAAATAAATTTAGTTATGCATTTTTGTTTTATAACACGTGAAAATTTCAATAAGTTACTTTCTCTATTTCTATTTTGCTGTTGCCTCTCTAAATACATTTATATAATATAATCAATTTGTATAATTTATCTATCATATATATATATATTTTACATTTACTATTAAAAATAATCTTTATAACAATTGATTATTATTTGCAGTTATTTATTAATTTATGACTCCAATAAAGAAAGTTTGATATATTTTATCTATTTATAATGTCAAAAATGTATATAAAATGACATACAAATAAAATACTTTATTTCAATGTCTTGACGATAAATATATACATTTCAGACGATAAATATATGTATGTATAAGCTTGTCTATATTTATAAACAAGCAAACTTTTTCCTAAAGCAAAAATTTTGAATTTTATTCTTACATTATACGTTGAAGTTGTAACGAGCCCTTCGCGAAGCGGATAGCGTACCGGGATCAGGGATCGCGGAGGGGGAGGCGCAACGAAACAGCGTTCTTTGGTTTTAAAGAAAAGAAATAAAGATATTTATTTCATATTAATGTGCATTTCAGTCGGGCTGAGGTTGAAATCGTGCGGTCGTGACGCGTGAATTAGAAGAGCGTGCGCGCGTGTACAAATATTTTGTTATGACGGCAGTTAGAGGCCGCCGGCTCTCGGGTCGCATATGCCGACGGTGCGGTCACAGGCGGGGCCTCGCGGTTCGGTGCGGGCCTATTGCCGATATTGATGACGTCGGAATTCAGAATGGCCGGAATTTAGGCGGCGCGTGCCGGGCGTCGACAAAATGGCGTGTCGCGAGATCGTTCCGCCGGTCGGCGGTCGTGCTTGCTTTAATCGCGGCGAGTAACTCCTCGTCTTTTGTATAGGAGCGGTTGTGTGTCTGTCCGGGCGGTGCCGAGAACTCTCGGCGGAGGCAGCAAACGCGCTATCCCTTTTCCCGTGGACGACGTAGTTTTAGGTGGGGAGCGACCGGGTCCGAGAATGCGTCGGGGAAGGCGGCGAACTCGCCACCCTCGTACTGTCGGTCGGTTGGAGTTCGGACGGGGAGGCCGTCGAGACGAAAGCCGAGATCTCTCGGCGGAGGCTGCGAACCCGTCAACCCCCGGTGATTTCGCTACGAACGATTTGGTGCGGATCGGTCTAGGATTTGCCTTCTGCTTGGGTGAGCGTCGGGCTAGATCGGGAACGGATCTGGTGTCTCGATTACTTCGGAGCCGATATTTATACGGCGCTTTTTAGCCGTTCGGTATTTTCCGCTCGCATTCGGAGATGCTCGGCCCGAGCGTTGGTATCGGGGCCTCTCCTCTCTCGTTTTGTATTGACGACCGTTTATCGGTCGTATTTACGGTTCGGCGGATATTTCCGTCAAGATTAAAAGGGCGCCTAGCGCCTCGGCCCTTGCCCGATCGGTGGACGTCGGGCGGCCGACTTCCGGCGTTCGCCTGCCGGGCATAGTAACGATGGGGGGGTGCATCGTTATAAAGTAATTTAGTTATTCTGCCAACATGCATATTTGATAATATAAACTGACTAGCGTTCCCCCGTTACGGCTTCGCCCGAACTCTTCATGTATAGAAAGTTTATATACAGGGTGGACCATTCTAATTTATCCACGCAAATTTCTCGTAAAGTAAGCAAAATAGAAAAAATGTTTTATGTAAAAGTTGTAGGGTTCAGAGGGGGACACTTGATGGTGACCTCGACCCTGACCTTGGAGTCAAATTTAGGGGTCATTTCAAGGTCAACTTGATTTTCTTAAATGGAACTACCAATTTTTCATATTATATTCTTGTAGCTGGCGTCAAGACCTTTTCAAAACATTATAATAAAATGTTTTTCCATAAAGTACTTTTTGAGTTATGAGACTTGAAAAATTGTATGCTGCGCGTAACATGGCAAATTTTTTATTTTATCTCTAATTTTAGCGCTACCCATGAACAACGGCGTGGACGTAATAGTTTTCTATTCCCTTGTGTAAATTCGGAGTACCCTGTAATCGGAGATTCCCGTGTTCGAAATAAACAAGATACTCAGGGTACAATACTCTGAAATTTTGTAACAATTGGATACCGACTTATTTCGAGTCATTGATCGTCTGTTCTAGAAATAATACCATTTTTCAGAATTCACATGGAAACTCATTTGTTATTACTTGAAGATCAATTTATTACGAGAATCCTTTTCATTGTTGTGGCGATTAACAATTATTTAATCCCATAAAAACCATTTAGACGGTGAATGTGAGTGCCCGGTAAGAAAAGTTCACTTTACAAAATATGTATTTACAAAAATTTTTTAACGACTTAATATGTATAAAAAAATCTACTTTAATTCTTTTAGATGGTGGGTGATAAAATAAAGGCTAATAAAATAACAAAGGCTATTTTATATGTATATGATTGCCACTGATAAAATGGCCTTGACAACAGTTGAAAATTAAGGTTTTCAATAGTTAATGAAAACTACTGTTCCTCTTTACAAGGTTCCAAGCAGAAGAACAATTACTAAATTGATAGAAATGCAATACGAAGCATTAAAAGAAGCTTTTATAATTTAAATCGAAGAAGCTACTTGTTATAGTCTCACTTGTGATAATTGGACAGATATTATTAATCAAAGTTATCTTGGTGTAATTGTTTACTATTTAACAGAAAATCTCGTAAATATTTCTTTGTAAATATTTTGCAAAAATAGTTAAACAGCGAGAAAAATTAAACATTTAATAAATAGTTCAATATCCACTATGGCGCACGACTCGGCCTCGACTCACAGTACGGGACGGCGCCGCTAGGCGGCGCAAGACCGGAATGCTAACTCGTGGTAGAATACAGCCAGCGGAGTATAATAAGAGAGTCCCATGCGGCAGGGTTGCCAGGTCTGGCGGAATTACGCCAATGTGGCTCCTTCTTAGGTCAAAATGGCGCACAGAATTTAAAATTTGGCGCTTGGCGCAATTGTGGCTCCATGAAAATAAAATTTGGCGCAATTGTGGCTTGTGGCTCCTATAACCTATAAAGTGTGTTCCAACAAGTTCGGTTCGAGATCTCGGACAGAGAGAGCTTTTTAACAATTGTAGATTTCGTTGTGATAGCGCATGTGTTGTATCGGACACTGTCCACAAAAAGAGGAAGCAGGCATATTGTTTATTTCTTTGTGCCATATTTATGTGCGCCTTTCATTGAAAATATTGTTCTCGTTTTCCATGCCTAAAACATGCCTAAAAGAACTGAAAAATTACGACAATTTAATCTGCAATGGATAAAAGAATCGTGGGCTGAAGGTACTTTTTGTAATATTGATATTGTGAAAATATATTTTGGAAGTTTCAAGAACTTATAAATTTCTGCTTTTTAGGTTGGTTAATTGATGCCACTAAAGAAAATAGTTTGCACAATGCTTATTGCAAAATTTGCAAGTCATATATTAGAGCACATAAAAATGATCTTCTCAGGCATAAAGAAAGTGCAATGCATAAACATAATATGAAAAGTCTTGTACCGGATATCAACCAACAAAAACTGACAGACAAGAATCACGTTACTATTATTTCAAATGAAGAAAAGAAGACTGAATTGTTGCTAGCTGTTTACATCGCACTTCATTCATCTATAAGAAGTATTGATCATCTTACAGATGTATATAATCGTATTTCTAGAAATAATTCTATAAAGCTTCATCGAACTAAGTATTCACTTCTAATTAAGAAGATCATTGCTCCAGCTATTTTGGAAGATCTGTTACACGATATAGGAGATTGTCCTTATTCTCTAATAGTCGATGAAAGCACAGATGTAGCGACGATAAAATATTTATGTATTTGTGTACGTTATTTTAGTAAAAAGGCAAACAAAATTTTGGTCTGTTTTCTAGGATTAGTTGAAGTAGAAAAGGTAACCGCAGGTAATTTATATTTAAAATTAAAAGAATTTTTAACAAATTACGGGTTAAAAATTACAAATATGATTGGACTAGGGACTGATGGTGCAAATAACCTCTGCGGACAACAAAATTCTTTATATGCACGATTAAAAGAAGATAATCCTAAACTTCAACTCGTTCGATGTATTTGCCATTCACTTAATAATGCATCGTCCAAAGCAGCTGAAGTGTTACCATCAAATTTAGATTTTCTTTGCAGAGAAATTTATGCATGGTTCAGCCATAGCTCTCTTAGAAGAATAGAATATAAAAGATTATATGATATTTTAAACAACGGTGACAAACCTTTTCACAATTTTGTGCAATTATGTTCAACACGTTGGCTGTGTAGGTATAACGTAATAAATATATTACTAGAGCACTACGATGAACTAAAAACTCATTTCAGATTTGTTGTGAATAAAGAAAAATGTTACACAGCCAAAATGCTTAACGAAATGTTGAACGATGAGACTAATTACTTATATTTTATTATTATTAAGCCCGTTCTTCATGAAATAAATAAAATAAACTGTATTTTTCAGTCAAGTTATATAGAAATTGGAAATGCGATTGAGGATTTAAAAAGACTTGTTTTCTTTATTTCTAAAAAAGTTTTAAAACCCATATTTGCCAAAAATATTAATGACATTGTAAAGAATATTAATAATGAACTTGCATATGTGGAAACAAATCATATTGATTTCGGAATTGAGTACTATAAATGCTGTCATAATGCACAAATGAATCTATCAAAGAGAGACATTGATAATGTACAACATCGAGCTGGTAATTATCTTAAAAAATTATTATTAGAATTCGTTAAAAGACTGCCACTTAATATTGATTCATTTACAAATATGCAACTTTTAAACCCAAAAATCTGTCTTTCTAACACTACCAGACCAAAATTTTGTGATCTTCCCTTTATTGATGTATTTATTAATGCAAATGATTTGAGTACAGCTGAAGTTGAATACAATTTATTAACTAGTGTTAATTGGAATCTTTTATACGGAAATAATATATTTGAAAATAGTTTTATTTTCTGGCCTATTGTAGCACAACATAAGAATGCTGGAAATTCTTTAGCTTTTAATACAATAACACAATATGTTTTGAAAATTCTAAGTTTGCCAATGTCAAATGCAGCGGTTGAAAGAATCTTTAGTATTATGAATGCAACGAAGGACAAAATGAGAAACAGAATGGCAACTGAAATGTTAAATGCTTTACTCATGATTAAGTCACATTGTTATGCAAATCAATTTTGTTGTAGAAATTTTGTTTGCACACAGCAAATGTTGGAAAACTTTAATAATAAACATATGTATTTATGTAAAAACACAAATGCATTTGAAGATATGCAATATGAAGAAGATATGTATACTATAGAGGCTGTGAATGAGACTGATAGTATTGACTTTTGTATTACAAAATAAACTACAGAATATGTTACAGAATAAGATGCATGAATAAGAT
Organism: Lasius platythorax; assembly: GCA_963971435.1. Taxonomy (NCBI): domain Eukaryota; kingdom Metazoa; phylum Arthropoda; class Insecta; order Hymenoptera; family Formicidae; genus Lasius; species Lasius platythorax. The sequence goes on from OZ020537.1 coordinate 18,681,177, forward strand.
GCATCTTAAGGTCTTTTCGAAGAACTTTTGAATTAATGCAATATGTTAAAGAAACAAATATAGGGCGTTTTCCAGCTGTGTAATAAATGTTATTGTTTAGAGTTTTCTTTTATATTTTCTTTTAATGTAGAGAGAATAATATATTCTATTATCACGCAGTGCAATATAGTGTAATATGTTTTATTTTAAGCTTATATAATATATAAAAAAATAAAATAATATATATTTTTATAGGGAAATAAAATCTCGTCCTCTTTTCTCCGCACATATCCGCATTTTTTTCAATTGAAAAATATTGAATTAACTGTAATACTACTACCTAACTTAACTAAACTTTATTCAGTTTTTTTTAGATAATATAATAGAAGTATGTACACAGAATAATAGAATATTTACGATTAAAATCTTTTTGGGATAGTTCCATAAAATCTGTTCTGTATATATGCTTTTAAAACGTTTTCAAACGATTTGGCGCCATGTGGCTCATTCGGTTGCCAAGACTGGCGCATTGATGTATCTAAAACCTGGCAACCCTGCCATGCGGAGTTTCGTCGAAGGAGCAGTGTATACAAATCCACACAAACCTAGAAGAGAAGACCGACGAAATATTTTTCAATACAATACTATACACTGACACAATTACACATGTAATTAATTGTAAATATTAAAAGTCATGTATAACTCCAACTGAGCTAATTTATGTGAAACTTCAGCGATCTCCTATATCCTAGCGTTTCCATTGCGAGAAACGTAAATCAATTCACAATTGTTGAGCAGTATCAAACTTCATTGGTTAAGAACTTACGTCCACTGAAAACACTCATGGCTAATTATATTCCTTCGGAGATTATTGATGTTCTCCTTGTTCTCGGAGAATGTCTACAAAATTATCGTGAGGCTTCGCGAGTTTACCGAAATCGTTATCCTGAAAGAAAACACCCAAATCATTCCGAAATCCGGTACTTTGAACAAAGAGCTCGCCAAGGCCATTTGAGGCGCTATCAAGAACATCGTGTGTACAATAATGAAGACGACGTGCGTGTGCTCGTTATCTTGGCAACTATTCATCTTAATCCTCATACGAGTAGTCGGGTTATGGCTAAAGAAATTGGTATATCGAAAACAACGATTTTAAGAATTTTGAAGAAAGTGAAGTACCATCCTTATCATATTACGTTAACACATACTCTTAGTCAATTAGATATGCAGTTACGTGTACAATTTTGCCATTGGGCACAACAGATGATCAGAGCTGATCCGAATTTCTTCTATTATGTTATGTTCTCTGATGAGTCGACGTTCAAAAATAATAATGTATTGAATAGACATAATTATCACTATTGGTCGAATGTTAACCCTATTTGGCATAGACAAATAGATAATCAGCATCGGTGGAGTGTAAATGTTTTGTGTGGGATTATAAATGGTTACTTGATTGGTCCTTATTTCTTCGATGGAAATGTCAATGGAGAAAATTTTCTGGAATTTCTCAGGAATCATTTACCACAATTACTTGAAGACGTTGATTTGCATACACGACAGAGAATGTGGATACAACTTGACGGAGCGCCACCTCATTATGCGGCAATAGTGAGAAATTATTTAGATCGGGAATATAATGATAGGTGGATTGGACGACATGGACCCGTCGCATGGCCTCCACGATCTCCTGATATGACTTCTTCCGACTTCTTTTTATGGGGGTATATAAAAAATGTCTATAAGCATGCGCCTACAACCAGAGAAGATATGATGGAAAGAATACGAGTAGCTTGCAGGAATATATCTCGCGCTGTCTTACTCAAAACAATCAGACATTTTCAAGATAGGTTGGGGTTATGTATTCGAGTCAATGGAGATAATTTAGAACAATTCCTTCGATAGAAAGATTTGTAAATTTGTGAAAGAGAATGCGACTCCCGTCAATTAAGCAGCTCGTTTTGTGAGAGGCACGGGGAATCACGCTAATCAAGCACCCCAAAGGGAATAGAAAACTATTACGTCCACGCCGTTGTTCATGGGTAGCGCTAAAAGTAGAGATAGAATTAAAAATTTGCCGTGTTACGCGCAGCATACAATTTTTCAAGTCTCATAACTCAAAAAGTACTTTATGGAAAAACATTTTATTATAGTGTTCTGAAAAGGTCTTGACGCCAGCTACAAGAATATGATATGAAAAATTGATAGTTCCATTTAAGAAAATCAAGTTGACCTTAAAATGACCCCTAAATGACTCCAAGGTCAGGGTCGAGGTCACCATCAGGTGTCCCTCTCTGAACCCTACAACTTTTATATAAAACATTTTTTTCTATTTTGCTTACTTTACGAGAAATTTGCGTGGATAAATTAGAATAGTCCACCCTGTATATAGATGATTGGGGTAAAATGCAGAAATTGATTTTTAGGTATTTGTATGGGTAATCTTTGTAAGCAAGAGCAAAGTCTATATCTCATCAGGCTTCGGAGATATTAAGAAATCCGTAAAAACACATTTTTCCCCTTTTCACCCCTTTAGAGATTGATTGGGGTAAAATGCAGAAATTGATTTTTAGGTATTTGTATGGGTAACCTTTTTAAGCAAGAGCAAAGTCTATATCTCAGCAGGCTTCAGAGATATTGAGAAATTTGTAAAAACACATTTTTCCCCTTTTCACCCCCTTAGAGGTTGATTGGGGTAAAATCCGTTCTTAGTGCGCCCCTACGTCATGCAAGGTATACACCCCCCAAATTTCAACTTTCTAGGTCCAGAGGTTTGGGCTGGACGTTGATGAGTGAGTCAGTCAGGACACTTGTTTTTATATATATAGATAGATAACATATGTATCGATCTTTCTTTTCGGTTCGTAAATTAATGAATAGCTGTAAATTGTCAATGAATTGTCATAAAAATTATTTTAACTGCAAATGTAAAAAATACATTTAGTAGATTGCACATTTATGGCGCATTTAAAATAGCAAAACAGAAAAAGAAAGTAATTTTATTGTATATTTTATATAATGATATTCTCTATGAAATAAAAGATTAATTAATAATATACAAAATTAATTTATTAGAATAGGGAAAGAGTAGAGAGAAAATGACGTGGTGTGTGTGTATGTGTATTATGGCAATGTATTATGATCGAAAGCGAGAGCGAGAACGAATAAAGAGCGAGCGAGATAACGAATCATCAAAGAGTTCCGAAGTCTCTCTCGCAAGACCTCCTTTATCTATAGTCTTTCACGTATATATGTCACCTTACCTTAGAAAATAAAACTTTTTTATTTCGCATTTTATTGGTTTGAAAATAATTTTAATGGATTAATGACATTTTTACGATTAAAATGATACCAAACACGACATAAATTCAGAACAACAAGACAATTCAGAAGAACAATTTTTAACTAGATAACTAATCAAAATTGATTAATTATCTAGTTAAAAATTGTTCGATTTATGTCGTGTTTGGTATCATTTTAATCCTAAAAATGTCATTAATTTATTAAAATTATTTTCAAACCAATAAAATGCGAAATAAAAATGTTTTATTTTCTAAGGTAAGGTGACATATATACGTGAAAGACTATAGATAAAGGAGGCCTCGCGAGAGAGACTTCGGAACTCTTTGATGATACGTCATCTCGCTTGCTTTTTATTCGTTCTCGCTCTCGCTTTCTACGACATCATAAACATGGATATCGAGTGTCGCGATTCTTATGTGTAAAGAACAGTGAACCATGTGGCAACTGCTCGGAATCGACCAAAAAATCGTCAGTTGTCTTTGAGCCATCTATCGAAGCAGTCGAAGATGCCGAGATTGAGTAAGTACTTTATCCTATGTATATACATTTATTTCTACATTATTATAATTTATGCAGCGTAATACGATTCAATGTATAATTAATTTATGAATCGTATTACGCTGCATAAATTATAATAATGTAGAATATTATTCAAGTGCATAATCTCTTTCTCTCCTCTCCTCTCTCTCTCTCTCTCTCTCTCTCTCTCTCTCTCTCTCTCTCTCTCTCTTCTCTCTCTCTCTCTCTCTCTCTTTCTCAAAATTAAAAATAAAGAAAATATATATTATAGATATATTATATAATATATTTTTCATTGCAGCACGAAGCGAAGGCAGTTTGCCTGATAAAACAAAGGGGCGAAAGGCGACGGCAACGGCAACGATGTCGACGGCGCACACGCCGACGCCAACGGCGAGAACGACGGCGCCGACGCCGATGCCAACGGCGAGAACGACGGCACGAACGCCGACGGCGATAAGAACGGCCCCGACCCCAACGGTGCGGACGCCGATGGCGACGACGACGGCGATGACGACGGCGCCGACGCCGACGACGACGGCGATGACGACGACGCGAACGCCGACAGCGATGACGACCACGGCGACGTCACCACTAGCGGCCAACGCAATGCGACCGAACCCGAGAATGGGTCAAAACGTCAAAAAAGTTAGTATAACTATAAATTATATTTTAAATTAGAAGAAAAAGAGATAATATTGTGATCGGATAAAATACCTGTGCATATGTATGTGTCTCGCGTAACGCTAGTAACGGCGCCAACAATTTATCTGATCATAATGTATATTTTTTGCTTTTTTTTTTACCGATACTAATACAAATATATAAATTTGTCCTGTTTTCGAATAGCATACATGTACACATATGTGTATGTGTGTTTTAGAATGTGTTATAATGCGATCTTTTTTAGCTGAAATATTATTTCTCATATTACACTTACCACTTATGGTGAAGCGGGTGTTTGCTTCAATATATTACTATATTTGCAATTCATATGTTAATTTAATGTGTGATTTGCAAATGATATAATATACTGAACCACGCACAAGTTATCATTTCACAAATGGTCTTATTTGAAACTAGAATATGAGAGATAATATTCAAAAAATCGCACTGTACATACACATTCATACATATATGTATATGTATATGTATGTACATCACATGTGTATGGTGTGTGTATGTGTATGCGCGAGCACACATATACATACAGAAACATGTAGATGTATATATGTGTATATACAGGGTGTATCATAAGTCACGCCGCATTTCTGGGGAATGAATTCGTCGTCAAAATAAGTCGAAAATAAAGAATGACAGAATTACATTTGAGCCTTCTTTAAAGAGTTACAATCAAATAATCAAAAAATTTATTTGGAGCAAAATTGATTTTTATTTAAGTTGAAAACCATAAATTAACTAATAAATAGACAAGGTTGAAATTACATAAGGTGTTCAAATAATCCGCCGTTAACTCGAATGCACAAATTAGCACGGATTAAAAGAGAATTTCTCACTTGCTGCAGCATTGGCCTGTCTATTAAAACAATTGCTTCTTGATTTTGATTTTGATTCTGATTTTGGAGGAAATTTGTATATGCTTCTCCATTTAAGCGAGGCGGTAGAATATAGGGACCAATCTAAAAATCGTAGAAAAAAAGATTTGTTAAAGGTGTGAAAGAAAATTCTTTAAACTTACACAGTAAATTTTCTACTTACGATTCGGTTTTCTATTATTCCTGCCCACACATTTATCGACCAGCGATATTGGAAGGCACACGCGCGAACGGCGTGCGGATTTTCGTCCGCCCATAATGTATGATTACGGCTATTAAAAACACCGTTCGGTGTGAACGTTGCTTCGTCCGTCCACAATTTATTGTCGGGGAAAAAATTATTCCGCCGACACTGCGCGAGAAATCCTGTATGTTTAATCAATTGTTAAATTTTGTAAAAAATCAACGTGAAAACATGAATGATAATAAAAGTACCTTCACAAAAATATATTCGCTGCTCATAGTCTCTCGGCAAAAGCTGTTGCACCCGTTGATAATGATACGGGTGCAATCCGTTCTGGCGTAAAGTACGGTGCACCACGTATCTTGAGACACCAAGCCTTCGTGCTACACGGCGTACGCTGTCTCCAGGATTCTCCTCGAAGGCTTGAAGAATTTCTTCCTCCTGATCCACATGTATGTGCATTGGTGCACCAGCGTTTCGCTGATCAAATGTAACATTTCCGCACTCTCTGAGATGTTGAATGCACCTCAAAATTGTCTTGTGATCGGGATGTCGCTCCCGATCGGGAAATCGCTCCGCGTAAATACGAGCCGCGGCTCGCGCATTTTCCCCGGCTACTCCGAACATGATAATCATGTCGGTGTATTCCGACGCAGTATACGCCATTTTTTTAAAATAAATTTTTCGAGATACGTCGGATGCGCGATACGTAAGGTTGTGAAGCACCGAGTAACAAGACGGAGAGAAGAGGAGCAACAAATGAGTTGTTAAAAAACAAATGAACGTATAAAAGTTCAGTAACGTATCTCCTAAAAATTTCTCCCCGAATGTGAGCGATATCCCGATCACAAAATAATTTTGAGGTACATTCGATGCGCCAGACAATGTGTGGACAAAGAAAAAAGAGTTTTACAAATTTCCGAAAAGAATCCTGGAAATAGCGTACGCCGTGTAGAACGGAGGCTTGGTGTCTCAAGATACGTGGTGCACCGTACTTTACGCCAGAACGGATTGCACCCGTATCATTATCAACGGATGCAACAGCTTTTGCCGAGAGACTATGAGCAGCGAATATATTTTTGTGAAAGTACTTTTATTATCATTCATGTTTTCACGTTGATTTTTTACAAATTTTAACAATTGACCAAACATACAGGATTTCTCGCGCAGTGTCGGCGGAATAATTTTTTCCCCGACAATATATTGTGGACGGACGAAGCAACGTTCACACCGAACGGTGTTTTTAATAGCCGTAATCATATATTATGGACGGACGAAAATCCGCACGCCGTTCGCGCGTGTGCCTTCCAATACCGCTGGTCGATAAATGTGTGGGCAGGAATAATAGGAAACCGAATCGTAAGTAGAAAATTTACTGTGTAAGTTTAAAGAATTTTCTTTCACACCTTTAACAAATATTTTTTTCTACGATTTTTAAATTGGTCCCTATATTCTACCGCCTCGCTTAAATGGAGAAGCATATACAAATTTCCTCCAAAATCAGTTGCCGTTACTTTTGGAAAATATTCCCCTCCGCGCAAGAGGGCAACTAATTTTTCAGCACGACGGGGCACCTGCGCATTTTTCGCGACAGGCACGCGAATTTCTAAACGCGCATTATCCGGACAGATGGATGGGTCGAGGTGGCCCAATCATCTGGCCGCCGCGATCGCCAGATCTTAATGTATTAGATTATTTTGTATGGGGATATGTTAAAGATTTAGTCGAACACCGGCGGGATGGTACAGAAGCGGAAATGCGAGAAGCAATTCTCGCAGCTTTTAATACCATCCCTCCGGAAATGGTGTATCGTGCGACGCGCAACATTACTCAAAGAGCCGAACTGTGCTTACGAGAAAGAGGACGGCACTTTGAACAATTGTTGCATTAAATTATGAGAGTGGATTAGACCTACTGGGGATACCACTATAAAAAAAATGCGCCGTGCTATCTACCGCAAGGTGGTGCGGAAACGATAGCATAATATGTTTGTTCCACACAGAGAGAATTTTCTCTTAGAATTTATTTAAAATTCATTTCTCTTAGAATTCTGTAAATCATGCGAATCGTGAAACAATATTGGTATGGGAAAAATTTCATGAGAATTTTTCTGATTAATATTTATCGCAATAGAAAATAATATCTATCATTATAAAATATAAAATATGTTTGACTAATTTTATTAAACTGTATACTAAACTGTATTATAAAATTAATTAAACATATTTTATATTTTATAATGATAGATATTATTTTTTATTGCGATAAATATTAATCAGAAAAATTCTCATAAAATTCTTTCCATACCATATTGTCCCACAATTACCATAATTTTCGGCAAATTCTAAAAGAAAATGCTCTCTGTGCACGAGAAAGAGAGAGAGAGAGAGAGAAAATGTCAAAAAATATTAAAAAATTAGTTGTATTAATTATTTTTCAATCATTTATACTTAGGCGTGTTTATTTGCAAAGCGCGTCTGCCAACGCTTCGTCGCGCGGTCGCGCGCGTAGCAACGGTATAACATTACGCTGTCGTTTATCGCCGCGCGCTTAGTGACCACGCCACAGTGGGCCGTCCCTTCTCTCCGCGCGCTTATACTGGCCGAACTTTATTAATTAATTTCTCTCTTATTATTGAGAATTTTGCAAAATGGTAGATGACTTTTCTACTCGGTTTGACCTGCTCTACCTGCACATGGCGGGTGGGGCGCGAATTACCGGACACTTTGTATATATAAATAAGTACTAATATTTTAATTTTTTTAGCGCATTAATGATGCAGTGCGGCGGGCAGTGCAGCGGCAAAGAAAGAAGCAGAGATACACGCCGAGATATATACCCGTACCACCACCAGGGTACATGCCGCCCGCACCTGGATATGTGCCTGCGCCTCCGATTGCAGGATACGTGCTCGTGCCGCCCGCGTCATCCGGATATGTGCCCACGCCGCCGACACCATCTGGATACGTGTCCGCGCCTCCGGCACCATCCGGATACGTGCTCGTGCCGCCCGCGTCATCCGGATATGTGCCCACGCCGCCGACACCATCTGGATACGTGTCCGCGCCTCCGGCACCATCCGGATACGTGCTCGTGCCGCCCGCGTCATCCGGATACGTGCCCGCGCCGCCGGCACCATCCGGATACGTGCCCGCACCGCCGGCACCATCCGGATACGTGCCCGCGCCGCCGGCACCATACGGATACGTGCCCGCGCCGCCGGCACCATACGGATACGTGTCCACGCCGCCGGCACCATACGGATACGTGCCCGCGCCGCTGCCGGCACCATCCGGATACGTGTCCGCGCCTCCGGCACCATCCGGATACGTGTCCGTGCCTCCGGCACCATCCGGATACGTGCCCGCGGCGCCGGCACCATCCGGATACGTGTCCACGCCTCCGGCACCATCCGGATACATGCCTTATTTTGTAAATTTTTATATATCTTATTTTTATCTTCCTTTTTTTATTTTTTTTATATCTTATTTTTATCTTCTTTTTTTGTGCGTCTCATATAGAAATCGCTATTCTCACACTTTATTTATTTCTATATAATTTATAATTTTTTATAACACTCATGAACGTTTTCATTTGCGTCACGTAATAGCTTCTCCATTATCTTTGTTTTATTTTATCATTTTCATTGATTTATCTATAGCATTGTTCCTACTAGAAATAAGTTACTTTTGTAAGATATGATCCGCCTTGTACCTTATAACATATGTTGCCAAAAATACGCAATTTCTATACAATAAGCATACTGTTTTTAATAAAATAGTTGTATTTTTATACTTATTTATTTATTCATTTATTTCATATGTTCCTTTCCTAGTTTATTTATTTCCACATTTGCTCTTTCAATTTTATTAATTTTATTATATATAATTATACAGGGTGTCCCACAATAGGATATCCATAGCTTGACTACGTGGTCCTGGGATTATTTTCAGTAAAAAAGTTCAAGTCACAATGGGTTCGAATTATAAGCAAGATTATATATATTTCTTGAAATTATAACATAATATTATTACCTCATTACATCAAATTACTACTTATTATTTGAATTAATTCAGAATGTGCTGTATTTCTTAAAACATAGTTGTAATTAAATCACAAGTATTTCTGATTTTATTGATAAACAGTTGCACCCATTCGGACCCATGTTGATTCGAACTTTCTTACTCAAAATAATCCCAGGAACACGTAGTGAAGCTATGGACATTCTATTGCGGGACACTATATATATATATGTGTGTGTGTGTGTAATTATATATAAAATAATGAAGAGAGAGAGAGAGAGGGAGAGAGAGGGAGAGAGAGGAAGAGAGAGGGAGAGAGAGGGAGAGAGAAGGAGAGAGAGAGAGTGTACGACGAAGAGAAAGAAGATACGACAGACTGTAATGTAGTGTGTACATACATGAATATTACTCTACACGTATGAAAGAGACAAAGACAGCATGATTGTGTCTGTCCTTGTCAACTAAACAGATGCAGCTCTATCTATCGCGACGTCACGCGGCTAATCTACTGCTCTGTTTTACTCTTGAGCCTCGATTTCGCACACACACATATGCACGAAAATTTCACGCATACTATTCTTTTCTACTAGGCTTCTAAACTCATATCTAAAAATTCACGTATATTCTTTCATGCATTTCCAAGCCCAAACTGGTCTTTTTTTGTACGTACAAACTGCAAAACTTTTATATTAAGCAAGTATAGTAGTATATGGGCAGGTATGGCCCGTCAAAACAAACCCCCTCCACTCGGCCCCTGGCGCCAGAGGCGTGGCTTGGTGGAAGGGAGGGGCGTTCTGATTGGTCCGCTCCGTAGTGGTCCAGGGTTTTGATAGGCCCGGACTATAATGGGACTGGGTTCTGATTGGGCCGGTCCATAGGGCCCCAGGGCTCTGATTGGTTGATCATCGAGTCTTTTGGAAGGGAAAGGGGGTAAATGGGTGGAAGTTTCCGCCGAAAAATAGCCGCCAAGATGACACTTGACAATAATGGAGATGTTGCAACGTGGTCGCCGCTCGGGTTATGGCACCCCCCGACCACTCGGAGTGGAGCGGTGGGTGATGAGTCCTGATTCCCGGGTATAGTGAGGAAAAAAAGAGTAATAAAAATGCGAGCATGTTTTTACGTTCGTACGGTTACTCATCTTACGTTTGAGCGGGTACTTTTACTCAGGGTCACGCTGTGACGTTATAGGCGGTGACAAAGAGAGGGCGATAAAGCAGTTATGCATAGTTTCGGACCTTTGTGAACAGGAACGTGCACGCACGCACGCACGCACGCGCGCTGTTAAAGTTTTTGGTCAGAGGGTGGGGGAAGAAAGAAATCGACATTGGTTTTAAGGTACAAATATACGTGATTTATATCAAATAAATTTTTATATAAACATTATCCTCAAATAATGCTTACTACAATAGTTTACCGTTGTAAAAAGACAAGATTATACTTTGTAGGGAAAAATATGCGGAGAGTGGTTAAAAAATATTACACAAATTAAGCCATAAAGTACTGTATTTATTAATACTGATTTTTTACATAAATGTGTTACATAAGAATATATTGTTCTTATAACTTATTACATTTAAAATTACAGAAATAAACATGACATCAGGTAATTTCACGCTGTTTCTCACGTTTCTTGTTTTCACGATGAAAAATTTTACGAAATAAATGTACTATTAAACGATCGTTATATTCGCAATTTTCCGTAAAAAGAGTAAGAAACTGATTAAGATCGTAACCGATGCACATATAATATAGAAATACACAGCTGTATTGCCCGCATGTTTGAGAGAAAATTCCTTGAAGTTGTTGCGTATTCCATCGATGGATGGTAGAGTTTCGGCGAAGTCGGAGAAGAAATCCAGGGTCCAAGGGTGGTATTCCGTAGCTGTCGAAGTATGTACCTGTACCGTGTTCGTCGAGGAAGAAGGCGACCCAATGTTCTCCAGGTCGATTGTGCTCGTCTGTATTAGCGACAATTGCTGTCGATCGTGTCCACACCCTCGGAACTCTGTCGGCAGGATAGACCCCCACATGTCTGGCATCGAGATGACGCAATGCTTGTAGAATTTCGCATGAGTTCATTTTCTTTTTTCCCAGAAGACGAACGAACGGGTGGTATTATTTGAATAATTTCGGTTTTTACCTCTTTTGCTGGCGTGTTTTCGTCGGTACCGGTATTTTGTATCACTAGGTTCTCGATGTCGGTTTGTGAGAAGATAGTAGATGTTTCTCTCTTATTTTTATCCGCCAACGTCGATGAGTCGAGTTTCGCAAGATTATCTTCTTCTTTTCCAATTGTCTGTTCGTCTTTTGACCAGTTGTTTTTCTCTATTTCATTATTCGACTGCGTTTTAATATTTTGGTTTAGAATGGTATTTTCATTTATGTCGTTAAAAGCGTAATCCTTGTTTTCGTCGTCCTCGGGTAGTTCCCAATTTTCGAGAGAACTACAAGTAGTTTGATTAACGCTGTTCGTATCGCTGCTGTCACAATTATTTTGCGCGACTAGCCAGCGTTTTAATTTGTATACGTTACGTAATGCGCAATGAAAGATGCCGAATTTTCGAAATCCGTGATGGCTGCAATATCGTCCGCGCTCTTCCTCCGGCAATAGATTTTTGAATGCCGGTGAGATACCTTCCAAGTTATATATACTTCTGGAAAGTAGATTCTGCAAGTAACGTGCCTTTCCGTTACCTCTGACATAAATGTAACGTGTATTTCTTGTAATTTCACGCAGTTGCAATGTAAAATATTTTGGATTAGCTTCGCCGTCGTACCATTCAATACCGTGATAATTTCGTGTGAGCCAATTGTTTTCTTGTCTTACTCTTACGCCAAACGGATGCGGCGGCATCATAATCCAATGACCAACGATTGGAGCGTTAACCGCGACAACGGCAACTTCCTTAGGAATAAACTTATCGTGGACATCCCGAAAACCCTGTATATCGATGACTATATCCATAATGCGAAAACTGAATCGCTTTCGGCGGAGCAGTTTTAAATTCTCTAAACGAACCGACGACGACCGTGTCTCGTACGAAACTGAATCCTTCTCTTGTTACATTGCGTGTTTTTTCGAAACGTGATGATGATGTCGGCATTTTGAATAGATGTAGAGGGGGAAGAATGCGGAGAAAATTTTTAATCGAGTATTCGTATGGCGCGTGGGATAAAAATCTATCCGGCAAAATCAACGATGACTTGACGAGACGAGTCGATTTCTATCACATTATCAAATTCGGCATAAACAATGCAGTTAATGGTCTCGGTGAGAGCCTTTTCGAATCGTAAACTGCCATGTCTCACGAGATTCCAATGTCCGGCGCAATTAGCGGACAAATCGGGTGTAAGGTCAAAAGCGAAAAGCGTATATCCCTTGGAATAATCATCTCTACTTATAGAATTTCCCTCGTTCAAGAAATGGATACCCGTTCCCGAGAAGAGCGTTTGATAAGCTTCGACGTAAAGCGATTCTTCCGACGAGAAAACCGGTTGTAGCGGTCTGCTAGGAATTTGCGTGCCGTCGACGTAGAGTGAGAAGAAATTTATGCCGTAATTTTTGAAATTGAACGGATTTAACTTTCTATCTCCATTAAACGCTTTATTATTGACGAAGCCGACTATTATTCGTTTTGGTAGTTGTCCGAGTATTACGTTATCCAATGATTCGCCCACAACTCCGCTGTGAATCGTGAATGTTTTAATCTCGACTCTCGTGAGTGGATACTTCGCCGTAACTTTGCTCAATATTCTAACATGTGCGAGTAACACACCGGCACTTATTTTTGCCCTTCTCACGAGCAAAGTAGCATCGAGAATATGAATTCTCGACATACCGCTACTCTTCATGAGGCAGAACGAATCTTTCGAGCGGACTAGTCTCATTCGTACTTCCACGCCGTTAATTAAGAATTTGTCTTGATTGAAAACGTCGCAATGGAGATGTCCTATAAGATCTAGAGCACGACCGCTGCGAATGTAACGAGCGCGTCTTACGAGAGCGGGATTGCCTTTCGATTCCAACGCTTCGTCCATATGGCCGGGTGTATCCGCGACACGAAGTTACATGGGAAGTTTTTGCGGGTGAAGAATAATTTAACAACGCCTCGATGTACGCACGGTACGCGTAAGCGTTGTTTGGAGGCGACACGCTTTTGATTGAAATACACATCGATCTGATTGAAGATGGAATGAAGTAAATGATTTACGGGGCCTACGTTGGTTTCGCCGGAGCTGCTCGTTCCTGGAGTTTGTCCCGTGGAAACGGCGGGCGTTTCTACGCGTATGCGAAGACTCAGCATGGTATGCGTGAGATCTAGATATTCTTCTCCATGACCGGGGACGACGAATTCTATCGGCGAGTCGTCCGAGAGAGAGGTCACTGGTTTGTAATGTCCATTGCGAACTTTCAATACTAGTTTGCGTAGGTGGCAAAGAGAAGAGATCGAGTTCGCTCTTTAAACACTCGCTCGAGTGCGTGTGAAGAAAGGACATGCTTATTTTACACAAATTTTTTCGTCGTCGTCCTCGTCGTCGTCGCTAAATGTATTTAGAATAGTATCGTTTAAGAAAATATATCGGATACGGTACGTTTCTTACCTATTTTACGACGTTTCGCGGTCGTCTTAAGTCTTTTTACCGTTGCACGACTTTTCTTCCTCTTATCCTTCGATGATTTTGTATTCGTTCTTTTCTTCCCTCGCGCCTTGATTTTCGACAAACTTTTCTTACTCGACCGACGTCGTTTACGAACCGTTTTCGTTGATTTAGCGAAGTGAGTGTTAAGCCCGCCAAAGGGAAACTGAGCTACATGTATTTTTGCATCCGATTTATATCCCGAACCTTTCATAAGGCTTTTTATTTTTTCTTTAGCTTGTCTTTTGAGATTGTTACGCGATTCTTCAAACCGGTGTTTGGCCGCCACCTTCAATGGGGTATCGTTTTCAACATCTTCAATTATATTAACACCGGCGCGTAAAGCTTCTTTCCCCACCGCGCGTGCGCCTCTACTCAAATAAGGTAGTATGCGTCTGAACAATCCTCCGAGAAAACTTCCGATACCGTGTCCGCGTTGATAGGGCGATCCGACGAAAACGCGCGGAATTCCACCGCCGCGACTACCGCCGTTCTGTAATTGATCGTAATACGCCAAATAATAATCCATTAATAGTGAACGATCGAATTCTTTTTTCTTCTTTTGTTTTTTTCTATCGTGAACACCGAATATTCTTATAATATCTAATCTATACACCTAAAGTGCAATGTCACCGTCAACGTTCCGAATTCGAATGGTATACTTTGCCCTAGATGATCTCTTATATCTATTTCGATTGTACGGAAACACGTTTGACGCAGAGTAATGTATTGCGCGGGTGAGAAATGTATTATCTGAGTGGATGCGAACGCGTAATCATTTCGAGTGTCGAGCGCGACTATTCGAAGAAGAGGAGATTGTACGTCCCCGGTAATATAAGGCTCGCAAATGTCGCAATAGACAAAGAGCTTGTCGGGAATACCGCGCAACAAACTACCTGGTTCGTCTGATATTACCAGACGATTGTGCGTGAGTTCGTAAAATAGCAACGAATAAATTTCATCATCATAGACCCACGTTGGTAGAACATCATCTATAACGGAACTACTTTCGATTTTAACGAGACCTTCGCTGTTATTATATATATCGATACCGATTTCATTATAGAACCATATCGGTAAAGAAGATGCTACAACGGGTGATTCGCTATCGAGTTGAGCAAGATCCCTGCGCTTATTGTGTACATCGAAGCCGAGTATGCGACGAAGTTTTTCGGAAAAATTCACATAATGAGTCATGGAACATTTCTCATTTTCACAGAAAAGTTTCATAAAAATTTTGCCTCCCATGATAACGTCGAATTGCCAAACGATATGTGAATCGACAGATTTGGCTGCATAATTTACCGCCTCTATAATATCTCGCATAGTTGAATAAATTCCCGACGGTACTTGAGATTTCATAGCCTTAATTGTCTTATCGCGCTCGCTAATATCAATAAATCTGATTGTTCCCTCTTCAGAGCGAATATGTAAAAAACTACACGGAAACTGAATCTCCGTGAGTGCCACTTCCCAACGTTCGTGTAAGTCTATACGTTGAGGTAATTCGGTGGTGAAACTCGTGGTTTTATTTTCAGGAAAATAACGCATACTACTATTGCTCGGTAGAATCATGTAAAATTGATCCTCCTTCATTTTGACTCAAAGATTTTAAACTCGAAGCGGGTATCCAAGAGTCGAATTTGGATGGATATCCTTGCCAGCTAACTAATAATTGTTTATTGTTGCCACGTCCTTTGCTTTTTATCACACGTTCGACGATAAATTCTCCCTCTTGTAAGTCTTTATTGACCGGTGCTAATTCTTATTCGTAAAAAATTCCGTCTATCACTTCGTCCGCTAAATCACTTAGTTCGTATACGCGAGGTTTTCTCCATTCGAGAACTCGGTGAATTCGAAATATTTCTTCGCTCCACTTTGCCTCGTATCCTTTCTCAAAGACTACTTTTGCTCTACTGATACGTACGAGATCACCCACGTTATATTTAGCCTTTTGTTTATTTCCGCGTTTCTTTTTCTTCTCCTCGTCGTTCCAACGCCGATTCATATTTTCACGAGCGATACGCGCATTTTCCCGCGTAACGACCGCTGGTTGCATTTTAATGGAGGAATGGTGAGTATGATTGTAAGCGCGAACGATATCCTGCAAAACATCAATGTAGCGTCGCGTATTTTTATGCGTAAAATATCGCCACATCCGTTCCTTGAACGTTCTATTGAAGCGTTCCACTACAGCTGCTTTAACATCGGGATTGCGGATTACGCGAAAACGAATGCCTTTTTCTTTTAAGAATTTTTGTACATGAGAGGCTATAAATTCTTTACCTTTGTCGGTCTGCAGGTATATGGGAAGACGCTCTTTGTTCCTCGTGAGTACACGTTGAAAGGCTTTTATGACGCACGCAGCCGTTTTGTCACGTAACGGTTCTACCCAAACAAATTTACTAAGTACATCAATAATTGTCAGCAGATAAGAATATCCGTCGTTATAGCTCTTGAGATTACGAAGATCGATCAAATCAGCCTCCCATAAATCATCGATATTTGTGACGTTATAATGTAAACGCGGAAATTTTCGTCGTACTGGTCGATGCAACGTGTACGTGTCTTGTGATTTAAGCCATTCGGTGACATCGTTACGCGTAAAATTCGGTTTAGCGGCTCGCAATAAATTCTCCCTCGCGGAATATCCAGCGTAGTGTGAGGGATCGTAATACAATTTTTCAAGTTCCATTAATCGAGTTTGCTCCAATCGAGTAAACCCCTCTTTCTCTTTGTCAGTGAATCTGCGTTACTAGTTAATGTTTTATCGACGTCGTCGTTGTCGTCATCGTCAGTGATAGATTCAAACTGCGTGTCTCCGTCGGATTCGTCTAACTTACGTCCGTATGACTTTGAATGCGCGAGCGGAGTTTTCGGAGTGGAGCTTCCACGCGGAAACGCTGCTTTAATACGCTGAGATCGTGCGGACGTAGTCTTTAAATCGCGATTTCCTATAAGATTAGAAGGCGTGCCTACGTCACGCAATAATCGTGCAAACGGAATTCTTCCGATTGCTTTCACCGTTTTTCTCTCGCGTATTGCATCGTTTATGAGATCAGAGATATTCGATCCTGTTACGATGACACCGTCTATAGTTACGAGTCCTCGTTTATCCCAACTAATCTTTGATGGAGGTATATCGAGCAAGTATTTTATTAGTGCGTGTGCTTTGACGCGATAAGTTTTCGGCACGTTGTTGAGTATTTCTTTGATCATTTCCGCCGATTGAGCGCGTTTCTTCCCGAAACTATTATCGCTATTGCCACCATCACCGCTAATTGAAGTTCGTGTGTCCGTGAGATCGTCATCCAAGGTCATGTCGACATCTACGTTCTGATCGCCTTCGTCGACAATGCTACCGGCGTCGTCGTTACCGCGCGTATCGTTGCGCGAATCATTGCGTAAGCGTCTTTTCGCTTCTCGAACAAAGTGAAGATAACGTTGAAGTACTTCTTTATACAATTTCCATCTTTCATCTTCATCGACAGGAGTCGCGAGGTTAAGAATACGCCACATCTCCGCGTCGAGTCGCGATAAAGGGGTACCTGGTGTCCTTACGGAGTTATTAAAATTTTCTGCATCTGATATCTCCGTATTTTTTTCGTCGAGTTATCCGTCGATACGATAGACGATATTTCCGGTTGCCGATGGTGTTGCATTTGTTGCATTCTCTCGAGATTTTCCGTTGAAATCAAAACCATTTTTTTAGCCCTTTCCATTATCCGATGATAAGCGCTCACGTTCGTCCTTCTTTTGTTTCCTTTTTTGTATTACTATGTTTACCCGATTTAAAGAAAACTAATCTACAGGATTGTCTTTTTCTTTTTTTCACTCTCCGATAATCCGGGATAATACAGCACCTAATATAGGGGCAAGAAGATATGGTAAGAATCCACCTCATTGCACCAACAGCTTTCTCTTAGATTTCCAATTCCCACGTTTTACTGCAACGCGTCGTAGGATCGATTTATGATTGGCTAATCGTTTCTTCTCGTTATATCTGAGCGGTACGTTACCCTTGAGTGTGTTAAAAATGCACTCTTGAATACACTTTACGAGATTATTATCGGCAGTGCGTAAGAATGATGCTCTTTGATTTTTTTTCAGATAACATAAAGTTTTTAAAAGACACACGTTTCTCTCGCCAATGGAACGCCTTGCGAATTTTACTGCGTTGTTATAGGATGAATTCTTCGACGTCGTCGACGTCGTCTCTTTGTTACCCTTTCCTCCTGTTACCATTACGGAGAAATTATGCGACTGACAAGACGCGTGTGTAAATACCGAGCTTTTATATACGTCCACCTCTATTGTTCGATCTACGCGGCATGTAGGCGTAATGCAGCATATCGTCGGGAAAGATGCACGTGCGAAATCGATATTCGTCTGGAGTCGATTGTTTCAGATCGAGCAATAAATACCCGTGGGGTCGTGAGGTAGCGTCATAGTATGCTTCTTCCAGAAATTTTGGATCATCGGGATATACCTGGCGTGCGAGATGACGAATTTGAGCGCGATCGCGTGGATTTTTAAAAACTACTATATAATTTGCATTGAGAGATATACCGCGTTGCCCACGACCTTGATGGAAGAGATTTTGTGAGATGAGTATAACACTGAGATTCTTATGATGACTTCCTTTGGTAAACAGATCTACGATAGCGTCGCACGATGACGATTCCCTCATAAGATCATCGATTATCACCAATTTCGGGGAAAGTGGATCGTAGGAATAATCTTCCGGACGTGGTAATCCCTCGCGAAATTCAATTATATTTTTCTTCGTTTTTAGTAAAGTATTTTTTTCTTCTTTACTTTCACCCGTGCATTGCAGGCGTTGATACGCATCCTGCCACTCGGCGTAATAAAATAAAATTCTCTCGAATCGAACATCGGCCATGACGGATAATTGTCGAAGAAAAGTTTGTACGAAAATTGTTTTTCCGCACCCCGTAGGACCGCAGACGATCGACGTCCAAGGATGTTTCCAGCGTACGTCCATTTCGGGTAATGATCTATTTAGGTTTTACGCACGGGTTCATAAATGAAAAAGAATAAGGTACAATTTAATAACAATAACATAATAAAAATACACACGTGAATATTTTTAATATATGCCACTAATATATGTCAGAGATAAGCTTAGCCGCCTTCCGGGGGGCCCTACCGCGGCGGCCGCATGCTCGCGCCAGCGTTCTCCCGCGCACCATGACAGGTAATGAGCTGATGTGAGTCACGGTGTGTTGCTAATAAGTGTGTTCACGGAAGAATGTTCTCACCAGCGTGTATCCCGTACGCTAGCAGCGTTGATCGTAAGCAAGCGTACACGTTGTTTTCGCAGATGTAGAAAACTTGTTACAAGGAAAATATATTTTTCCTGATTTGTCAAAACTAGTATATTTTTTTAAAGAAATAATTTTTACTGGAAAGAGGGTTCTCGTAAGAAGAGAAATAATCTTTGATAAAAAAATTTATTTGATATTTTTTACACAATTCAAAATTACATCGCTTAAAAATAAATTGATAATACTAAATTGATATGTTTTATTTTATATTTTTTATTTACAATTTTTCTTATTAACTATATTTACATTTTCTAACTAAATTGCATTTTAAATTCTATCCTTAAAAGAACTATATTTACATTTTATAACTAAACTACATTTTATATTCTATCCTTAAAAGTAAGAAAATTTATTCGCAGTATTTTAGGAAAATTAGTATCTTACTTGCTAATATTTATATTTTTACACATGTTAGAGCGGAAAACGCGCGCAACTTTGTATTTTTCTCACAAAGATGGAAGAGAGATAGAGATAGAGAGAGAGAGAGAGAGAGAGAGAGAGAGAGAGAGAGAGAGAGAGCGAGAGAGCGAACAAGAACACGGAGGAAACGCTATTATTCGGATAAATATCCATAGGGAAGGGAACATCGATTGTTGATAAATCTACGCTTTAATAACACCGGTGCGCATATTTTCGTCTCGTCACGTGTTATTATTTCATGAAACGCAGTGCGTCGAATAGCTTTGAATCGTAGATTTATCGACGTTTCTGGAGTTACCTCATTTTCTTCGTTCCCTCCTGTTTCCCCCTCCTGCGCATCTCTCTTTATAGTAATATTTCCCTAATGCTATTAAAATTAACTAGGCGTGAGTTTTCAAAGTTTAGAGTTATGCCCTTCACTTCATGCGTGTGTCCATCAGATGTACGTACTACATACGCGTAAAATTTTGGACCACCAGATACGAATGATTCTATAAAACTATCACGCCCGTAGCTCTCGAGCTCATTCGTCATATCGCCTAAAAAGTTACCCGTGAGTGGTTCGTATTCGTGAGGATTACCGGTACTTACATAAATACAAGAATCGGTGTCGTAATATAAAACTCGTCTGTCTAATTTTTCTAAATATTCATACAATTTTAATCGCGCTTGAGCCGTCGTGTAAGCTGCTATTATTACATTAGTAAGAGGCGAAGGTACGACCGCCTCTTCTCGCAGTCGAGATGAAACATATATTACCTCGTCATTTACGGGTAATATATCGGATATTTCATATTGGGGGTTAGTGAGCAAACTCATTAAACGTTGTTGCGTATTAACGATCTCGGTATTCGGTAAGTTCGTACGTTGGCCGAATTTTCCCCAAAAAGAGTTTAAACATAATTTCGCGACCGAGCGTAAACCGGGATTTTGCGCGATGTTATGCTTTTCGAGAACGACACCCTCGGTCTCCTCGTACTCACAAAGGTAACGATCCTTAGCTTCGTCATCCACGCATTCGCTCGGCCATCCAGTAGCTTCTTGCTTTAACTGTAAAAATGTGTTTATATAACCGGTAAATAATCCCCCCTGTCACGTAGTGGTATCGTAGTGAGTGACACTATACTGCCAGATCTCACTAACCCCTGTCACGAAATATCCTTTTTCAATAGCTTTACGCAATTCACACGATATCCATGTACCCTTGATTTCGCGTTCGGAAGGATCATAAGTGCATTCAATCTGAGAAAACGCTTCGCAACAACTACGGCATAACGCAAATAACAATTTTTCTTTCACACGATACGGTAATACAGGGTGGAAGAGATTTCGCGGAGGGAGCACTTTACAACGTACGACTCCTTCGACCGAGTCGAAATTATACCCTGGTGCTGTTCCGATTAACGTTACGCATTCCTCGCCAACATATACGGTCGGATGCCCAATCGGGAAAGTACCGGTCTTTAACACATACGGATACAGAGAACATACATCTACGTAGCGTATTTTTTCTGTTCCCGTAATTTCGTATCGTGTCGCGATATTTCCCGTGCGTCCGCCGTAGAATGCGTCCCGAGGATCGAGAGGCTTGTTTTCTATCATTTGATGTTGATGTAAATATTCGCGCATTTCGACATTCAGTCCCATCTCACGATCAAAGTCGCACTCCCATTTCTCCGTCACAATGTATCCCAGTCTTCGAAGACGAAATGTCGTCGCGATGGTATGTTCATAGCGCAAATCAATCGTATCTGTGCGATCTGTCGAAAGTGATCTATCACGATTGACTCGAAAGCATCGCAGACACCCGTGCCAGAAACATCCGTGGAACTGATACACATAATATTGCGTTACACCGTTTTCCTCATAGTATCCATCGACAAGCGTGCCATCGGGCAGACGATATTCCCGGCATCGCCCTGCATGGATAATGTTATGACCGAGTTCACGCTCCATCCACACTAACCATTGTAGAGCCTTGCGCGATTGAATATTTGCGTGCCTGTATCCACCCGCTGGAATGATACCTATCTCTCTTTCGCGCAGAAAATTTTTTCTAAATACTCTCATACACGTAGAAGCGATAGTGGTACATTCTTCGAACGGACACACGTTTCCACGCTCTAGGAAAATCTTTCTAAAGGCCATGCACGCACGTCTAAGAATATCTACGTCGTTACGACAGTAATGTAATATTTCGCGCTGAAAATCAAACACATAGTTTGAACGAGTCATCTCGGTGTGCCACGCAAGAAATTTTTCGCGTTCTCTTGACTGCATAGTATCAGGTGAATAATAATGTACTTTCGGTAGTGGTCCGACATAAGATTGATTATTGACAGTATTGAATAAATGTGGAAACACACCTTTATTCGAAGTATTCGGTAAGCCGAAAACCTTAGGTAATTCCGATAAACGCATCGGCATATAATTTATACTGTCAATAAATTTCGTATGTCCTACCGTTAGTACGATTATTTTCGTTCCGTTCAAAATTACGTGAGGCACTAACGCGATCCGGTTTTCTACGATATATTGTAAGATAAATTGCGCATCGAACGATTTTGCATTATGCGCGATACAAATGATTTGATTAAAATATTTCGTCGGACGCGTCACAAAATCTACGAATTCTTTCACCGGATTACGACTAAATATAAATTCACGAATTCCACACCAACGACATCGCACCGACATTTCGTTTATGTTCGCGCATATCTCGCAAATTTGTTGCGCAACGCAAAGCGTAGGCACGTGAATTTTTATATTCGTTGTACCTTGGAGTGTCTCGTCTTGTCTCGTCTCAAAATCATAAAATACGAATGCCACGCGGCTTTTCTTGCGATAGTGAGTACGATTACTCGGACCCTCGTTTCCCATATGTTTTCGCTCTCTAGTCTCGTCGATGAGATTCGTGTCATTTGAGTCAGAATTATCTTTCCGAGAGATAGGAAGCATGTAACACATGTGATTCATTGGCATGAGAGAACGACACATAATACAATATGCCATGCCGCATTCATGCCGTTTACTTTTATGTATTAATCGCCCACAATCGTTGCAAAATTGTATCATTTCGCAAACACTCCGTTGCGATTTTCCATCATATGATTTTTTAGTAAGGTGACGCTCCAAACACGCACGATTAAAAAATTCACGCCTACAATTTGCGCATCTAACAAGCTCCGCGTTAGTTTGTTCACACGACGGCGTGACGTTACACCGCGGACATTTATTAGAACACCGATGCCCACCCCTATCAGAACGAAAGCTAATGTTGCATGGAACACAGTATTCCCTTCCACCCGCGGCGGCTCTTAAATTCAAAATTACATCATAATGTTTTGTATTAGGGTGGTATAATATATTTAAGCGTAAGATTATTTCGCGTTGTAGAGTGGTTAGGAATTCGCCACCATCGTATAACGGTTTACCACCCCGACCAAAAGTATCGGTATTATAAATTATTATTGCGATGTTATCCGCGGCAAGATATTGTTGAAAGCGTTCAATTTCTGGAATTCCGCTTCCCTCCTCAGGAATCGTGACATCGGCATTCCTCACTAGTTGTAACGCTAACTCACGTTGTAATACCGAGTTCTGTCTTCTCACCGCATTCCATTTTGCATGTAATTCTCCCACACGCAAATTTCCACGCTCATTAAAAATTCGTGCCGCTACAATTGCACGTGGGAGACACAAATTATCGGAATTGGAAATTGATAAAATTGAACGCTTAGCAATAACTTCGTTTGCAAGCTCGTTAGTGTTACGTCCCGCAGGGGGAGTGACTCTAAAAACGCGGATGCTAAACTCCTGGGCTACATCGAACCCTCCGGAACTCTGCGCTAACGAGCTTACAAGATTCCATATATTGTCATAAGTCAAATTGCGCGATGGTCGGAACGATATACCAGCGGGGCCATGCGTTAAATTAGAGGAGTCAGAAGAAGGTCCGATGTAATCACCCGCTTCGCATGAATGTATCGCGTACGCATGAAGTTCTCGAAACGCGTTCTCTAACCACTCATAAACATTTGTTCCCTCGGGTACCGGACGTATGCGAATACTAGATTCTCTTCCATCAATTCCAAAATTTCTAAAGCGACGCGCGTTTTCCGCTAATAATTCAATATGTCTAAAATTAAAATCTACCTGTCCGACTTGCGGAGCAACTTCTTCGCCCTCTTGCGTCTCCTCTTCTTCACCCTCTCGTGCCTCTTCCTCTTCTTCTTCTTCTTCTTCTTCTCCTCGCCCTGATGTTAAATTCTGCGTGTTGGCGACACTGTCGTTGGGGGTTTCTTCGTTAGAACTCGAATGTAATTCTTCTTCCTCTTGTTGCTGAAGATGTTGCATTCCAGTGTTCCTTCCTCCACCGCTTTGTACTATAAAAAATTAGAAATAATTACATTAATTTAATAAAATCAAAAATTTTGTAAAGTGATAATTTACTCTCTTATGTATGAATTTTATTGCTATCAAAACTGTTGAGTTTTATTTTTGTATTAAGTAAACTCACATTTTATTTAGCTCTTTTTTTCTCCGTTTTCCCCGTCAAAACTGTATAATCTCTATGGACTATACGACACACGAGGGTCGATGATTGGAGAATAAGAAAATCCTAATAAAATGTTATTTAATTAAAATAAAATTTAAACTCACATGAGAGCAATTTAAATAAAATATATAAAGTCATTACCTTCCTCCACCATAGCTCTTATCTCATTTTCTTCTTCATCCTCATCTTCTTCTGACATCTCCTCTTCTTCCTCTTCCTCAGGAAGAGAAATTTCACTTTCCTCCTCTTCCTCTTCTTCTACCTACTCTTCCTCTTCTTCTCCTTTACCCTCCTCCTCCTCCTCTTTCTGCTC
The DNA here is from genome assembly GCA_963971435.1 of Lasius platythorax. Taxonomy (NCBI): domain Eukaryota; kingdom Metazoa; phylum Arthropoda; class Insecta; order Hymenoptera; family Formicidae; genus Lasius; species Lasius platythorax. The sequence continues at coordinate 18,706,020 of OZ020537.1, forward strand.
TTCCTCCTCTTCTTCACCCTGCGATTCTTCGTCAGAAAATTGTACTTCGTTATCTGAAAACATTATATTATTGTTATTTCTATCGTTTAAACAAAATTTTTGTTTTTTACATAGTGAGGTATTTTTTCTTACTTACTTAGCATCTCCGGAGTAAAAATAGCTGCCTCGTCAAAGGGACTTACATCACGACGAGCTCGCGGTTGTGCTTCTTCATTTTCTTCGTTGTCCTCAGTTAAATCAACAACCGGATGTTCGAGCTCCGGAGTCAACACAATGCGTGCACGGCCTACAATGTACAATATTTTATTTTTAAAATTTCTTATTGGGAAAATAAGACTTTGTTTCCCGACGAGGATTAAGTTTATATTAAGTACTTACGTGAGGGACCAGCCTCGGGTGAAGTATCCGCTCGACGTCTTCTACCGAAAAGTAATGTGAAGGATACGGGCTGGTTCTCTATTATTCGCGGTTGGCGACGAATCCCCCCGACTTCCGCAATTGCTCCCGTGTGCGTGTTACGCGATAAACGTTGCGCGACACCTAAAAATTATCAATTTTAATAATTTAATTTATTCTATAATTAAATGTAATAGAAGTGAAAATAGAAACTTACCATTTTCAGTCGAAATAAAACGTCGATAATGCAGGAGAAGATACTCTATGTGTCCTGCCACATCCTCGTCGTTTTCACCAAAGCACCTCCGCGTTTCTATCACTTCTCCGGCAATAAACAAAAGTTGGCGAAAAGCGGCAAAATGTCCTAGACGGAATAATACTGCGAGCACCACGCTAGGACACTCACCCGCGAATTTACCGAAAACGTGATAATTTGCTTCGTCATCGTTAGATAACTCCGGCAAAAATTTTTCTGTTTTCTTACCGCACAAACTCTGCGCCAGCGAGATGCAAATTTCGATGACAATTTTAAGATTCGACATTATTATTATTAAATTTTGCACTCACTCACATACGCACGTTGGAAAACTCGAGTAAATCGTACGAAACGTAAACTTTCAATGAATTCTTCCTAACTCTAACGGCTATATTTATTCATTTTGAGGAAAACGCCTCTTTTTAAGAAGGGGTTAAACATCGAGAATATTTTATAAAATTCAATATTTTCCTAAGACACGCCTTTTCTCCCAGTTAAGGAAAGCCGAAAAGCGGCTTTTCAAAGGACATTTTGAAAAAACTAAACACCAATTACATATACTTAATTTTATTATAGCAGCTTTTTTATACGCTTTTCCCAAAAGACACTTTTGAGAAAAACAAAGTACCTTTTGCTATCTATAATTGTTTTATTATAGCACCTATTTATACGCTTTCTCAAAAGACACTTTGAGAAAAACAAAGTATCTATAAATTTTTTTGCATTTTTTGTAAATCGCCGATGTAAAATTTTTTCTTAAAATTTTCTTGTAAGGAAACGCACACTTTAGACAACTACTTTCGTTAACGTACATTCTCAAATGTTCTCGTATGTTCTTAGAATGTTCTCGAATGTTCTATTTCTTATTTCTTTTTAAATTGATTCTAAAATTGCATATCCCCATTGGTTTTTATTATTGTGCGCGCGCATCCCTTCCACTTTTCTATTTTGGCTTTGAGATTTTAGATATTCGGTGAAAAGTTCACTCGTTCTCTGACGTCCGAACTCACAAGTTCACCGGTAATAAGTCCGCAATTCTCAGTTTTTACTCAGTGATTTTGGTTATTCACTCTTCGATTCTCCACGAGGAAGCATCCATCATGAACAATCACGAAGAAAATTCTAATTTCAAGAAACCATTGGATTTCCACTGTGTTTCCAAGACAGAATGCAACATCGAGGGAAAAATCGAACAGCAATGTATGCTGATGTCCACAACGTATGGATTGAATTCATCCTATACAAAGAAAATTCATGTGGGACTAATGGTGATAGATGGCGACGAACTGGATTTTCTACCGATTGTTAAATTAACATCTCATGGTGCGACAGGAATTTGCTTCGACATGGAATCATGGCAGAAATTTCAAGAAAACAGATATCTGCCTACTGGAACTGATATCTGCCTACTTAAGTGGTGATAAAATAAATCAGAGTTAGATTATTATCAACAAAATAATTATAAATTTCACTACCGCCTATGGTTCGAGAGCCATACTGGTATCGTATCGTGAAAACGTACAAGGAAATATTTCTTCGGAGAACGTCGAGGATACGAGAGCAAACGGATTTACACCGAAGAAACATCAAAAAAACTTACAGCATTGCAATAGTAATGCAAAGAGCAACTTTTCTAGGTCTAGAAAATATAGTTGATTGTGTAAACGTAAATTTGAATAAATTAAATTTAATTTCGAGTAGTGTTAACGAATGTGCACGGTATCTAATTAATGAAATAGGAATAAACCTACCCATCAATGGATACATTAATAGCAATATTATAAAACTTAAGATCAGAGGTAATAGTAAGGAAATAGAAAGTAGTATACGTACGCAAATAAAAGATTTAACATTTCTTGATGAGTATTTTGAGATAACATTTTTAGAATTAATCTCGCTTTACTTCAACCAAATTGTACGTACAATAGTAATGAAACGAAAATTGTAATCACGACTCGATGAATATTCTTTCTTGTATTATTTGCGAGTAATGTTTATAAAAATTTTTTGACATAAATCATGTATATTTGTACCTTAAAACCAGTGTCGATTTCTTTCTTCCCCCACCCTCTGACCAAAGAACTTTAACAGCGCGCGTGCGTGCGTGCGTGCGTGCACGTTCCTGTTCACAAAGGTCCGAAACTATGCATAACTGCTTTATCGCCCTCTCTTTGTCACCGCCTATAACGTCACAGCGTGACCCTGAGTAAAAGTACCCGCTCAAACGTAAGATGAGTAACCGTACGAACGTAAAAACATGCTCGCATTTTTATTACTCTTTTTTTCCTCACTATACCCGGGCATCAGGACTCATCACCCACCGCTCCACCCCGAGTGGTCGGGGGGTGCCATAACCCGAGCGGCGACCACGTTGCAACATCTCCATTATTGTCAAGTGTCATCTTGGCGGCTATTTTTCGGCGGAAACTTCCACCCATTTACCCCCTTTCCCTTCCAAAAGACTCGATGATCAACCAATCAGAGCCCTGGGGCCCTATGGACCGGCCCAATCAGAACCCAGTCCCATTATAGTCCGGGCCTATCAAAACCCTGGACCACTACGGAGCGGACCAATCAGAACGCCCCTCCCTTCCACCAAGCCACGCCTCTGGCGCCAGGGGCCGAGTGGAGGGGGTTTGTTTTGACGGGCCATACCTGCCCATATACTACTAAGTATTGTTACGAGCTGACGCCAGAAGCCGATAAAAAAACTGTAATTTTCTAATTTTTGGGGGTTTCTAACATAAAATCGGGTAGTTTGGGCTTCGTTTCAATGCGTACTTTAATCGTGGAGAAGCATTTATTATTCTATTTAACCAATGAAAAGAATAGTTGCTTAAAAGAAATCCATCCATCCATCCATCCGTCCGTCCGTCTGTGTATATATATATAAAACGTTTATCTATCTATATATATATATATATATACATATATATAAATTAATTTTAAATATTTGTATTTAAAATATAAATTATATATATAAAATTAATATTTTGAATAAAAATATTTTAAGTTCATTTTTCGTAACAGATGATTTAACTTAAAAAAATTTAATAATAGAAAAATAAATAAAATATTAGCTAATTGTCAAATTATTAAAAAAATAATATTAATTAAAAATATTTTGGAAATTTATTTTATTTGTTTAAAGATATATTATAAATGGAAATTTTTTTTAGGATAATGTTGATCTTGATTTTTATTAATAATTAATTATGAATTTTGTATGTATACATACACACACATATATATATATACATATATATATAGAAGTAATCTCGAAAAAAATAACAATTTCTGAAAGATAATGCAGTCTCTTGTTTATCTTTATATCCGTAATGAAAATTGACTATGTACTTAAGTAGTTAGTGCCAGAGGCGATCTATTCGTGTGCTGATTGTTAGAAATATCCAGAGGCGATCTATTCGTGTGCTGGTTATTAGAATAAATCCAGAGGCGATCTATTCGTGTGCTGGTTATTAGAATAAATCCAGAGGCGATCTATTCGTGTGCTGGTTATTAGAATAAATCCAGAGGCGATCTATTCGTGTGCTGGTTGTTAAAAAAATCCAGAGGCGATCTATTCGTGTGCTTGTTAAAAAATGTTTCACATCAGATGCGGTTTGCATGTGCGCTCTGATTATTATAAAATATGAGGCATTTATTGTATAATAATATAATGTTGTGAAAACATTATATTTTATATCATATAATAGTTAATTTTCAGTACCAATTAAATAAAGATTTGTAAACAAAAGACTGCACTTTTTTTCAGAGTTTTTACTTTTTCCAAGATTAATAATAACACACACACACACACACACATCTTATTTTTATAGCAATATTTTTTACAAAATACTAATCCATTAATTTTTCTTTGCAGGCGACAGTTATTAAAGCTGATCCAAGAGGCAAATAACTCCAAGAGCACTAGCATTACTATAAGTACTAGCAACGAATCCATCGATTTTCGAAAATCGGTGGAATTATTTTCCGATACGATGGATTCGAAAGTTAGTACCCAAACAATGCAATGCCTGGAGTCAACTGTAAATACAGGTACGTGTTACAAAAGTGTCGAAAAATGCGAAGATAACAATAATTTTGTTATCGACAATGGCCCTCTGGATACGAATCGTATCCAGAAAAGCATGCCTGAAGGCCGTCGCATTGTCGACATTACGTGTTACAAAAGTGTCGAAAAATGCGAAGATAATAATTTTGTTATCGACAATGGCCTTCTGGATACAAATCGTATCCAGAAAAGCATGCCTGAAGGCCGTCGCATTGTCGACATTACGTGTTACAAAAGTGTCGAAAAATGCGAAGATAACAATAATTTTGTTATCGACAATGGCCCTCTGGATATGAATCGTATCCAGGAAAGCATGCTTGAAGGCCGTCGCATTGTCGACATTACGTGTTACGAAAGTGTCGAAAAATGCGAAGATAATAATTTTGTTATCGACAATGGCCCTGTGGATACGAATCGTATCCAGGAAAGCATGCCTGAAGGCCGTCGCATTGTCGACATTTCCTTTATGTGGAATGAGATCCACAGAACATTTGACAATCATGCGCGAGGAATAGAGTGCCAATTTAAAGATTGGAAACTTGTCAATTCTTTTCGCCGTGGATTAAAGACACAGTTGTTCTTCAAATGCCAAATGTGCAATTATGAAGCTAACATCTGGTCAGAACCCACAGAACCAGAAACATTGGACATTAATACAGCTGCTGTAGCAGGAAGTATTACAATTGGAATTGGTTTTGCCCAGCTGGAAGAGCTGTGTGCAGCCATTAATATTCTTTATATGTCCGATAAAACTTATGTCAAATATCGAGAAAATGTAATCAATGATTTTGAGAAAACAGCCATGGAAAATATGAAAATGGCTGGCGAAGTTGAAAAGCAACTCGCTCTCGAGAGAAAAGAAACTGTAAACGGTATTCCGTATATAACCGTTGTAGCAGATGGTAGTTGGATGAAGAGATCGTACGGCAACGCCTACGATTCACTTTCCGGTGTTGGTGCTATAATTGGTTACCGCACGAAAAAGGTTCTCTTCATCGGTATCCGCAATAAATTTTGCACGATATGTGATATAGCGGAACGAAACGGAATCGAACCAAAAGATCATAAATGTTACAAAAATTTTGATCGTAACGCAAGCTCTACAAGCATGGAGAATGACGCCATTGCAGAAGGTTTCAAATGTAGTCTGGAAATGCATGGAATGATTTATAAAACGGTAATTGCCGATGGTGATAGTAGCGTATATCAGACCATCGTTGATAGCAAACCATATCGCGAACAAATGGTGACTGTTAAAAAAATAGAATGTACCAATCATTTGCTTCGCAATCTGTGCAAAAAATTAAGAGCTGTAGCAGAGACAACTCAGCAAAAGATGCATAGAAAGCGTGGTTTTGTCCACCTACGAAATGTTGTAAAAACCAATATTTTGAAGATACGAAAAGAGGTGACAAAAGCAATTGATTTAAGAAAAGAAGAAAAACAACCTGACCATTATAAGGCTATGGAATTACAAAAAGATATACTAAATATTCCTAGCCATATATTTGGTGATCATAAACGATGTAAGGAACGCGGTCGTATATGTGACCATGATGAAACGAAAAAAAAATTGTGTACCGTTTCTCAAGTTGCACGGTCTTTATCAAAAAGTAGAAAGTGCTATCGTTTATTTAAGCGGATATTCCGACAGCTTATTGCTGAAATTCACCAACAATCCTGCAGAGTCGTTCAATTCGATAATCTGCAAAGAAATTGGTGGAAAGCGCATTAATTTTGGTAACCGGGGCTCCTACAATGCTAGAATAGCGGGGGCAGTTGTGCAATATAATACGCAACAAGTTCTCACGCAAGTGCATAAAAGCATATGTAATAATGTTCCTCCCATTATCGATACTCTGGAAAGACGACGACAAGTAAAAGTCGCAAGAACCAGAGAATCTCGAGAAATGAATGGAAGACAAAAAAAATTTAAAAGAGAACAAGGAACAGATAGTTATTACGGCCCGCAATCACAAAAACCAGATCTTCCATCCAATGTTCTTGAGCAACTTCGACAAAATCATTTGGAAAAGTTGTTTGAAAATGGGAAAAATTGGAAACAAATTGAACGTGATACAACGGATCAAAGTAAATCAGATTTGTGGCAGTCGTTGAGACAGGAAATGTTGACGGCGTCTAATTTTGCAATCGTATGTCGCATGAGACCGACAACATCTTGCGCCACGACTGTAAAGAACATTTTATTTCCTCCCTCTATCGATACCGCGGCTATGAAATATGGTCGCGAGAGGGAAGAATTTGCGAGAAAAGAAATGGCCGCAAAACTGAGAAAGGAGATTAAACCTTGCGGATTATTCATTGATATTAAAAATCCATGCTTGGGTGCTTCTCCTGACGGACTCATAGATGACGATGGTCTAGTAGAAATAAAATGTCCTCTCTCAGCTAAGCATTTAACAGCGGAAGAGGCCATAAAGTCGTTGCCTCAACTAAAAAAGGCATCTTTGATAAAAAAAATCTGGATACGATGAATCGGAATCACCGATTTTTTTACCAGATACAAGGTCAGTTAAATATAACGCAGCGAAATTATTGCATGTTCGCTGTATGGACGCCAAAAAGTTTGAAAATAGTGCGTATTAATAAGGACAATATTTTTTGGGAGAATAAAATGTTGCCCTTTTTATTACGATTCTATTACGAATGTATGCTGCCAGAAATTTCGGATAGTCGGCATAATAGACATATGCCAATAAAAAATCCAAAATATATTATGGAAGCTAAAGAAAACGCGTCTAGAAATAATATTATTCGAAAAAATAATCTAGAAAACAAAAGCATTGTTCAAAAGAGCAAATGCAATGCCGTTTTGCTATCGGAAGCAACAATTATTGAGGCTATTGATCTGGATACAGACGAGAATGATGATTGTATCATTGTTAATTACTCTCCAAACAAAAATGTGGATACAGACGAGAATGATGATTGTATCATTGTTAATTACTCTCCAAACAAAAATGTGGATACAGACGAGAATGATGATTGTATCATTGTTAATTACTCTCCAAACAAAAACAAGCTAAATGAAGATGATATGGCAAGACATAAAAAAATTCTGGATGACACAATTGCTCCTCTTTATTTGGTGATGAATAATGTTTTGCCTATAGACAGTAAACTAAACGACGAATCGTTGGATCGATTTTTACGCGTCGTAAGAGATACTTCTGATTTTGAAACACAAAGTGTTCTGTATCTGGAATTTCCTCATATTGTAGCAAGTCATAGCAATAAAAGCTTACAAATTATTGGAGGAAATTGTAGCGATCACTGGCGATGTATTTTTTTTGACGGCACCAAGCTTCGAGTATACGACAGCCTACTCGGTTGTACATACGATAAATTAGTGCCTAAAGAAAAAAATTACATTCATCGCCGTTATCCACAAATAAATAAAAATAATATAATATTTGAAAAAGTTCAAGGACAACCTGATGGCACATGTTGTGGAATTTATGCTGCAGCATTCGCTACAACTATAGCCTTAGGAAGAAATCCTTGTAATGAGACATATTCTAATGATGTTGAATATATGAGGCAACATTTTTTTAAAATTGTAGCAGAAAATAAACTGTCGCCTTTTCCAATATAATAAAAATTTATCACTATATCAGAAATTTGTGATATCCCAATAAATATCATTACAAAAAGACGCTTCTATGCAAATGTCTCGTTTGCAATTTAAAATCGGAGAGACGAAAAAAAAATACATATGTATATTGTGGTTGCGTTTTCACGGGAATGGGCAATGGAGGGGCCCATTCTATCCTCTATATCTAAAATATTATATTATATAATTATATTATATTATATTATATATATTATTAAAAATACTTTATTCCAGAGGCGATTTATTCGTGAGCTGGTTATTTGTTGAAATATTTCACTCCAGATGCGATTTGCATGTGCGCTCTGATTATTCAAAATACTTTATTTCAGAGGCGATCTATTCGTGAGCTGGTTGTTTGAGTATATTTTCTATTTTCTCGATTATATTGATTGGGAAAAAAAGCGAACTATACTGCATACATTGTAACTTATAAAAAGTTACATGTAATATAAATAATATATATGTATCACACATACACATACATATGTATATATATCTTTCTTACATGCATAGATGCATATATATATGCACGCATAAACATATACATATATAAATGTAGATTATTCCCCTTGAAAGATACATGAAAAGATGCATGTCAATATGTAAACAATGTTGAAATTGTGTTCAAACTATGTGATAAAGAGACACATATTTATGTTTTACTGTCATCGCTTTGATAAATTGCGTGCGAGATGATAAAACAGTAAAAATATGTAATATTGTCTGATTTTAATATGTTGAACACAATTCGAAATTGTTTTTATGACATGCATGTAAACCTATGATATAGATTGCTGTCGATAATAGCGGAATTAAAATTGTCGGTATATCGGTACTTATCGACCATTTTAATTACGCTTAGATGAGGGCGCTAACCCGTCGGAGTTCGGCCGCCGCTCCGGCATCCTCTTAAACTTAAATAAATTGCTATTTTTCTTCATTAATCTTTTTTATTGATTTTATTAAACCACTAAATTTTTATTTTTTGGTTTACGTTACTTATTCTATAATATTGGAAAAACAATTATTTTATTTATCCTTTTAAGAACAATTTTAATTAAAACGTTATGAAATCTTATTTTTATGAGCCATGTTAAGTTTTAAACTACTCTTGTTTTTTATTACTTTCCTTAAACGATTCAGCCTTGTTTTCAATATCACAGCTTAGTTCAGTCATTGACAATATATGCATTATATTAGATTGTGAATTACCAGAGAATGATGAAGGTACTTCAGCAACATGTGTGGATATTGACACTGGTGACGGGGTCGGTGTTAAGGATGGAATTACAAGTTTTTGAGAAGAAACTTTACGAGCTGTTTCTACTGTACTTAATGGGATTTTTACAAATCGAGGTGATTGATTTGATATTGTTTCTAATTGTGGTAAACTAGGTTTCGGAAACTGTTGAAATCTTGGTTAACCAACAAAGTTTGTCGGAAAATTAAATGCCGAAAAAGAATATGGCGCTGTGTGTGTATATGAAGATTGACAAGTATTTAATTGCTGTAAAAGCAACTGAGTTTGTTCCTGTAGCATTTTTTTTCTTTTTTCATAATTAACATCATCATTTTATTATTACTTTCTACGACTGTTTTTATTTGTTCTGCGTTCGAGCTGATAATTTTATCAACACATTTATCAAAAGTTTGAGAAAATGATTGACGTTTCTTTGACTATAAAGGGTGTGTAGCAGTATAGAATTTCTCTTTTTTATTATTTATTTCTATTATTCTTCTTTGGTTTTGTTTCATTATTACTCTCATTATTATTGTTATTTACCTTACTAGGATTTACCTTACTAATATTGCCAGTGCTAATATTAATACTCTTATCAATATTACTAGTTTTGTCAATAGTAGTATTAGTATTTTTATGAATTTCAATATTAACGCTATTATCGACGATGTTATCTACAACACTAGTATCGACATTTGCTGGTCCTAATAATTCCGTCTTTTAACATTTCTTGCATTTGCTTATTTACTTCCATTTTATGCTTCTCGGGAAGATGATACGGTCTCACGTTTATCGGTGAGGTGTCGGCGCGTGTGTTTATCTCGTGCTCTATAGTCACGGTGCATGTCAGGGGTTGACCGCTTAGATGAAATATGTCATTATATTCTTCGCATATTTTTAGTATGGATCGCTTTTCTTCGTGGTTTAAGTAGTCCGTCCGTAATAATTGTCAGATTTGTTCGTTGCGTGACGACGAGTAGTTGCGCGTTTTTTCAGATTGTATAGTATAGATTGCATGCGAATTGTCTTTGTCTAAATCTTCTATTTTTACTAACGGCGTGCGAATCTCGACTGTCTCGTCGGTAGTATTTATCACACTGATCGGACGCGAGTAGTTTTTCGGCTCGACTAAGCATCGTCCGATGTAAATTCCCGGCGCTGTTTCTTCCGCTTGTACGACGCCTATCTCATTGCGATCTGTCGCGGCTTGTATAATTGTTTCGCTGCGCGGTTTTAGCGTAATTTTATCATAAGGTTGTAGCTTTAACACGGCGTCTCCTATCTTGAGTTCCCGCTTTTTGTAGTCGCATGAAACTTGTTTGCTTTCGGAGAAAGTCGATTCCTAATATTCCCTCGTATTCCATCGGGAAATCGTCCTTCACGACGTAAATCGCGTGTTTTTTATTTTACGACCGTCTAAGTCGATTGTTGCGTACATTTTGCCTATTGTCCGCGTCTTATGTTCGGTTATTCCGACTAATGTAATTTTGTCTTTATAAATTACGGTCTCGCCCTTTAACTGTTTTACTTTTATTAGTGAGATAGAAGTTCCGGAGTCATATAGCATGTTTACTTTGCCGTGCTTTGTCTCGCGGTAGAGTAATTAAATCTAGTCCGGCTGTTCCTCGCGGCGTTCGTCGTATATGCGTTACTTGATATTCGAGTGCGCGCGTTTGCTTACTCTTTTCTTCGCATTCTTCCTCTTCGTCGCTGCTACGCTCGGTGTCTGAATTTCTTTTCGCGCCTGATAAATTTTTCGTTCGTCCATTTTGTTATCGTTTTGCGATTTTTTATTATTGTCGTCCCGCTTTGTATGATCCGACGTTTTCGGTTTTGGTCGTCCGTTTAGTGATCCGCATTCGTCACGGGTAGGTCCGCGTTTTTTACAATACTTGCAAAATTTTTCGACCGTGTTAACGCGCGATGATTTGTCCGGTTTGGGAAGTGCGTATCGGCTGCTGCGACAATCGCGTCCGTAAAGCCCGACTTTTCCGCATTTATAGCATTGCGGTGCCGTTCCTTTATTCTGACGTGAGAGGTTCTGTTCGGCTTTATTTCGATTTGTAAAATTTTGTGTTTGCGTAGTCGTTGGCCCTATAAGTTTCTCTTTCGCGCTCGCGCCTGTTATCCCCTCTTGTAGTGTTGCGTATCTTTGTGAGCGGACGAGAATTTTCAAGTCGTCGCGTAATCCGAGTTGGAAAATTAATAACGCTTGTTTTTGTATCGTCAATAGTATCGCTCGTTTATGCGCGGCGGAATGATTTTCTCCTTCAATCATTGAGTCGTACCATTTCATCGCGAGTTCATCAACGCGTTGTCCGAATATTTGCGCTGATTCGGCAGGTTTTTGCTTCAAGGAATTAAATTCGAGCTGCAAATGCGCGGTACTTTGATTGCTCTGGTAACATGTTTCGAGTTGTTGCTTTAGGTCTTTAGGTCCTCGTACGTTTGTATGTCTCGCGTCTCGAAATCTTGCATGGTTTTTCCCTTTAACTTGGTGTATAAAATAGCTTGTACTACTGATTCCTCTTCCAGGGGATTTACGTTTTGTATCGCGTACATACTTGCATTTAAGAATTCTTGTAATTTGTTTCGCGAAGTTCCATCGAATTCCGGGATCATCATCCTAGCTTCTTTTAATGACAGAAAGTTCGGAGCGGTACTTCGTCGGTTTCTTATATCGCGCTCAGTCCGTCCGTATGTCATACGATGCTCGTTGTTATCGTCTTCTCGACGGTTGTATTCGTGTGGGTTGGCGTGTGCATCCGCGTTCTCTATTCACGTTATTCGCGTGCTTAATGCATTTATATCTGCGCGGATTACGTTTAATATGTCTAGGATTTGAGCGTTGTTAGATTCTTGGTGAATTGGCACAAGGGATGTGTGTAATCCCTCGTCTATTTGTGGCCCCATGTGATTGATAGTTCGTCGGAGTCGAGCTATTTCGTCATCTACGGCGGTAGGGTAAATGTTCACGACGGATTGTGCGGCGTGTTTGGTACAGACATATTGTTTTCTTGAAGATTATAATTTTCTTCCGAATCGAGGGTATCGCTCTCGTATGAAGGTAAAGAGAATTCTCGGCGTAAAGATACCCTACTTGAAGTTCTGCTGATATACGGTCTCGTAAGTTGCGTCTCGTTTTGAGTTTCGTGAGTGAGGTCAGTCGCGTTGTTTGCGAATAAGCTAGCGTCAAAACTAATGGAAAGTCGCGTTTGTTAATGACGTTCTCGGGTAACGATTCGGTTTCGCTATCACCTGAATATTGCGCTTCTAAGTTTCTACGCGCGCTATCGAGATTTTGGCGAGTCTGAAATACGCTTAGAGTTCGTCTTGCAGAATCGCTATGTAATGACGTTTGAATCGCTATTGGCGGTTTTGGAACGTTAGTACCTTTCGAAATTCACGCGGTATTACAATTATAATATTCGGACTTACAGTATTACGACGGTTCGTATACTCGCTTGTTGCATCGCTCGGCTGCTGACGCTGCGGTTCCTTCGCTCGTCGGTTGATAAGGCTGGCAGCCCGGAGTTGATAATGATACGGCGGGTCGTTGCTCTGCGGTAATGCGTTGTCCGTGAGATTGTCGTAGGTCGGCGTTGGTCCTTGAACGCTGGCGTTCCTACTCGGGTTTCTGCTCTGCTTGGCCGTGATTTCCCTCACTGTTTGTGTCGTCCGTGTATTCTTCTTACTGCGCTGTGGCTTCTGCTTATTTTCCGTCAGCTTTACACTGGCGTGCCCGTGTTTTAAATACTTTTGTTTGTCACAGATCTTAGGATATTGCGAGCTGGTCGGCGGACCTCCTAATCCCACCGCTGCTACCAGTTGTTGTGCCGCGAACGGCACTGGTTATGGTTATGGTTATGAATGCTTTATTGATCCCCTTCAGGGTTACAATGGCCTCCGTTTCCATATACATTCTAACAGCTTACAGCTAACTTATATGCTAAATCTTACGAAATCTTACAACTAACTTAAGACTATCTTAAAAAACTAATTTATTACTAAGAATTCCGCCGCTATACCTAATTTATACCTATCCTACCTGTGTACACACACACACGTTCGCTCGCCATCTGCCTAGCTATCTACGTATGGCTTCCGTTTCCTTCTTATGTATTTCACACTCTCATTCATCTTCTTATTCTCTCCCTTCCTTTCTTCCTTTCTCTCACTTTTACTCCCGCTTCCTCCTTTCTTTTCCCGCTTCATCTTCACAAACTCACTCTCTTACTTTCACCATTTATCATTCCTCTCTCTTTCTCCTCTCCTTCATCCTTTTCTTTCATTCACTCTCAAAATCTCTCCCTCTCTCCTTCCCTTCCTCCTATTTTCCCTTGACTACTCTTCCTCCTATCTCTCCTTTTTTCCCTAACTCATTATCCTTTAGAATCTCCTGTCTCGTAACTCCCCTTGCACAGTCCATTTCCCTCTTCTTTCTCTCCTCCATCCCTCTTAACTCTTCTACTTCTTTCATCCAAGCCTCCCCCTCCCTCTCACCTCCCAACAACTTCCTTCCTACCTCCTGCCACGACCCCTCCTTCCACTCCGATCCTCTCGAGCATCTTTCCCATACGTGTTCCCATGTTTCTTCTTCTCTATCACATATCCTACATCTTCTTTTGTCTTCATTTTCCCAGTATAAACCCTCTCTCAACTCATTACCTAGCCTATACCTGATTACTCTCCTCCATCTTTCTTCCGCGACCATCCTTTCTTAAGGTACTCCGGTATCCCTTGCTCTTTGATTTCCTTATACCATCTGCTATACCTTGAGTCATTTATTCTTTCCCATCTTTCCTCTTTTTATATATCAAATAATTAAAATGAAGTCGCCAGTAATGAGTAAAAATATATAAAATTTATTAAAAATCGACCTGACTGGCCTATACAAAAATTAATAACACAACGTTTCGGCCCTTGGGTACGGGCCCTTATCAAGTGTTGCTTTCAAGCTGTCAAAGTGAAAGACGTGATATGACTTCAGTCATATCACGTCTTTCACTTTGACAGCTTGAAAGCAACACTTGATAAGGGCCCGTACCCAAGGGCCGAAACGTTGTGTTATTAATTTTTGTATAGGCCAGTCAGGTCGATTTTTAATAAATTTTATATATTTTTTCCTCTTTTTGTCTTAACCTATCTCGTGCCTCTAATCTCTCATATTCACTTACTTCCTCTCCTCCATCATTCACCTCCCTGTCTTTGAAAAATTTCATCCTCTCTTGCTCTCACTTTCCTACAATTTTTCCTCTCCATCTTTCCTTCATTTCTTCTCTGCAAATCCTTGCCAACTCACCTTCTCTCCCCTCATCGAGATTCCTCTCATAATTCCAAGCTCTTCTTCTCGCTCTTCCTCTCATCTTCCATCTTTCCAGCTTCTCTCTCACCATATACCCCGGTGTCCTCCAGTCTACTCCAATAGTCCATTTTAAAAATCTTTCGTGAATCTCTTCCACCTCCTTTCTCTCTTTCCAGCCCCAAATTTCCACCCCATATCCCATCACTGTCCAAACCAGCGTATCATATAACCATATCCTTCGCTCCCAATTTTTTCCCCATATTCTCTTACCTATACCCCAGGCTTCCCTCATTACGATCGCCGCCTTCCTCCTTCTTTCTTTTATATGTAATTCCTGACTCCCGTTTACCTTGAATGTGTACCCCAGATATTTAAACTCCTTCACCTCTTCTATTTTTTTCCCTTTCCACCTCCAGTCTATTTTCTTTTTCCTTCCTCCTCCTTTCCTAAACCTCATCACTTTCGTCTTCTCTACATTTAGTTCTAGTCCCTTCCTATCCAAATACCTTTTCAATCTGCTTACTAACGCCTTCAATCCATATTCCTCTTCTGCCATTACTACAATATTGTCAGCGTACATCAAGGTATAGATCCTCCCGTCTTTCAGTTTCAACCCACCCCATCTCTCTTTTTCCATATCCCCCTCTATATCCGTTATTAGAATGTTGAACAGCATTGGACTAAGAGGACAACCCTGTCTTACCCCTTTAATCATCCAGAATTCCTCTCCCCATTGTTTTCCTATCCTTACTCTGCTTTTCGTCTCCCTTAATATTTCGTCTACTCTCTCCACTAATCCTTCTCTTACTCCTCTTTCCCTCATTCCTTCTATCAACACCCTTCTATCCACCGAATCAAATGCCGCTTTTAAATCAATAAATAGTGCTACCATCCCCTTCCCCTTTCCCAACTGTCTATTCACGAGATAGTTTAACGTATATATTTGATTTATCGTTCCCATTCCTTTTCTAAAACCAGCTTGATTTCTCGAAATTATTCCTTTGTTTTCCACCTCTCTCTTAATCTATCCGCTAAAACCGTCATATATATCTTATAAAGCGATGGCATGAATGTGACCCCTCTATAATTCTCCACTCTTCCTCCTTCTCCCTTCTTTAAAATCGGAATTATTCCTCCTTTCTTCCACTGTTCTGGCCAACCTTCTCTCCTCTATATCCTCTTGCATACTTTCCAAATCCATCTTTCTACTTCCTCTCCTCCGTACTTCCATGCCTCGCTTGGAATCTCATCTCTCCCCATAGCTTTACCGTCTCTTGCTCTTCTAATTGCACTTTTTATCTCTTCCCAATCTCTTTTTCCTCTTTTCCCTGATCCTCCCTCCCAATCTCTTTTCTTGTCCCTTTAACTATCCTATTCTCTACTCCACCCAGTAAACTCATAAAGTAATCCCTCCATTCCTCCATTTTTATCTCCTCATTAAACTTTTTCCTTCTCTTTCTCACTCTATTAACTAGGTTCCATATACCTTCCCCTCCGTTCTTACCTCCCCTATCTCCCTAATCAATCTCTCTATTTCCTCGTTCCTTTTTACCTCACATAATTCCTTATACTATCTTTTGCTCTTCCTGTACCTATCTCCATCTCTTCCCTCCTTCCTCCATCTCCTCAACTCTCTTCTCACCACTCTTTTCCTCTCTCTACACTCCTCATCCAACCAACCCTTTTTGTTCCCTCTCTTTTCTTATTCCTTTTTCGCAATCTTCTATGGTTTTCCTTATTATCTTTGTTACCCTTCCTATTTCCTTCTGGACCCCATCTACTTCTCCCTCCAACCTTCCCATTTTCTTCCTAAATTCTACTCTACCTTTCTCATTCCATATCCCTCTCCTTGCCACTCTATTCATCTCTCTACTATTTTCTTCCCCCTTTACCTCTCCTCTTATCCAAGCTACAATTGGGTAATGATCCGAGTCCACTCTATTCTCCACTTCCATTCTTTCTATGCTCTCTCTTAATTCCCCATCACCTATTATATAATCTATAACCGTTTCATCTCTTCCCCCTGTGTATGTGAATTCCCCTTCCTCGTTCCCTTTTATATTCCCATTTAGAATCGTCCATCCCCTTTCTTTTAAGCACTCAATCAACCTCTTTCCTTCTACATTAATTCTCTTATCCTTTGATTTTTTACCTTTCCCATCTTCCTCCTGCTCCTCCCCTTCTATCCATCCTCCTTCCTTCCCCGTTCTCGCGTTAAAATCCCCCCTATTATTGTTCTTACTCCCACTTCCTTCTCTTCCATCCAATCCTTTATAAACTTTCCAACTTTTTTTCCATATTTTCATTTACATACACCCCCACTACTCTCCATCTTATCTCACCAATTTTCACCGTGCATTCCATTCTACCCTCTTCTTCTTCCCTACTTCCTTTCTTCTTTATTAACACATCCTTTTTAATTCCCAATAACATTCCTCCACAGGCTCTTCCCTTATTCTTTCTCTTTGCTAATTGCGTTTTCCATGTGTATCTGTCTGGTAACCTCTCCCTTATCCTTTCCCATCCTTTTCCATCCAACCACGTTTCCATCAAAATTACTACATCCCAATCCTCTAATCCCTCCCAGAATTCCCTGTCTTTATCATCGACACCCGCTACATTCCAAAATGATATTTTCTATATCCTCTCCCTTCTATTGCTTATTTCTACATTCCTTCCCTCATTTCCTCTACTCTTCCCTTTTCTCCAATTATCAATCTCTCCACCCTCTTGTTCTTCCCCAACCTTCTCCCCTTCTTTCTCTCTCACCTTGTCTCTTTATAAGTTTTCTTATTCTTCCCCCTTATTCACCCAACATTCACCTCCACCGTCTTTTAGCATCTCTTTCTCATCCCAAAACCACCATTTTACTTCAATCTGTAACTTCCCATAGCTGGTCCATACCCTTTTCCCCTTTTCCCTCTCCTGTCTAGCTATATCCTCTAACTTCCATTTCATTTTCCTTTCTCTCCATGTCAAATCATCCTCTATCCTGATTCCTCTCTCTCTGAACTTATTCTTCTTAATCATTAACTCTTTCTTCCGTCCCAAATCTCTCATCCTTACAATAACTATCCCCCCTTCACCTTCTTTTCCTCCTATTCTTTTTATTCCCTTTAGATCTGTAATTACTCCTACTTCCTTCATTATTCCCTCCATCTCTTTTTCTATCACTTCTCTCCCTCCTTTAATACCTCTTAACACAATATTTTTTCTTCTCTCCTCTCTTTCCTTCATTTCTAATTTTCTCTCCACCTCTTTCATTCTTTTCTTCCATTCTCCTCTCCCCTCTCTAACCTCATCTTTCTCCCTCATCCCTAATTTCACCTCCTCTAATTTTCTTTCTAACTCCTCTACTTTCCCTCTCATCTCCTCCCTTTCTTTTCCCACACTTCTTCTTTTTCCCTCATTTGACTTTCCAAATTTTCTAATTCTTCCCTGATCACTCTTCCTTGTCCTCTCAATTCTTCATTTGCCTCCATTAATAATCTTTTCATCTCTCGCATTTACTCTTCCTTTATAACATCCCACCCTCCTTTTTCCTTCTCTAAACCTGCTATAGTTTTTTTCTCCGGTGATCTTTGCAATCTTTTCCCCCCTCTAAAAGCCCATTCCTCTTGTTTTCTTATCCCCTTTTTCCCCTCCATATCCTCTCTCTTCCTTTTCCATAATTCTTCTATACTACCTATACTTCCGCTCCTTTCTCCACCTTTCCTTCCTCTTCTTCCCGCGCCCGACAGTTTTCTCAATTCGTCTGCCATTATCTATCTATCTTTTATGTACTTAAAGCTCTGCTGTATAACCCACTTAGCCCACTCTATATTGCTTACTCTATGTTCCGCGTTACGTACCGCCCTCCGGCTCCCACTTTCCCCACTATATTCTCGACTCTATGCTCCGCGCTCTGTGCTGTCTCCAGTCCCACTTCCCCACCTAGTATTATTTGCTCTATGCTCCTCACTCTGTGCCGTTATCATCGACATATAGAATGGACTGCTGATGGAAGGGGAAGGAGAGCCGCACGAGTGAGAGGCAGATCATATGAGGTCACGTTCCGTCTCTTTCTAATAAAGCCTGATTGGTTGGCAAAAAATCAGCAGTACTGACGCTATGTCAAAGCGTGCCTCGAGCCAAACCATAGCCAAACGGGACAGAAAGCAGTAACTGGTAGTGCAGTAACATCGACAGTCCGTGTTATAGCTTGTGTACAATGGTTAATTATTGTATTTTGTGCAAGCGGAGTACTAGAAAAGCCGAAGATGCATCTGTTACTTTTCACTTGTAAGTATATTGGAGGTTATATAATGGAAATACTTTTTTGTGAGTGGAAGTTGGAAGTATAGAAGAGATTTTAAAGTCAATTTCATTTTTGTAAAGCACGTGCTATTTTTCTTCGTGGTGTGATAGTGGTTGCTGAGGCAAATTCAACAACCTAACTTATAAATAAAAATCATTCAAGGACATGGAGAGAGAGAATTTATGAGACCAATGTAAATTAATATTGTAATTTTCAGGTTTCCGAAAGATAAGCATCAAAGAAGGAAATGGTTGGAAGCAATCAATATGGATCAAGTTTACAAATCAGCTCGGATATGCTCCAACCATTTCAAATCAACAGACTTTCAGGAAACAATATATGGACAAAGACTAATTATTAAAGAAAATGCTATTCCTACCTTTATTTCAAGGGATGAAATAGAAATAAATACTCGAAATTTGGAGGTAACTACATAACACAGTATCAAAAGTAATTTGCAATATAAGAATATAATAACTGATTTAAACATTTGCAGAACATAGCTGAAGAACAATCGGATACAATTACAGAATGCAGTATAGAATATAATGCTGCAAAGGATAACCCTAACTCGTTGAAAAGGTTTGAAAGTACATTTTTGGTTACTATATTGTTGCAATTCTATAACATTCATAACTATTAATGTATTCCTTTTCCAGAAAATCAATGGAGGATGAAGAATTAGACGTTCCTTTGAAAAACATTAGAAGTATGAAGAATATCAATATAAACGAAATATTGAAAAAACCGGATGAAGCAAAAATCGTTTTAGAAATTGCGATGGAAACAATCCAAGACCAACAAAGGAAAATACGTAATTTTCAATCACAAATAAACTAAAAAAACGAGTGCAGAGTTTGACTGCTTTAAATAAACATTTACATGATAACAATTTTATTTCTGACAAAGCTCTGGAACATCTTAACGTAAGTATTTAAAGCCGGCACACAATGCTCTTTTTCGTGCTAGATCGCATGCAAGCGCCATAATTGACAAATCGTAATTTTGACATTAAAGAATTGTCAAATCGTGATGCTCGTATGCGATCTGATGCGATATAGCATGAAAACAAGCATTATTTGTCGTATGCTTTATATTTGTACGTTGATTTATTGGAAGTCTTGTTATAAAGGCTTTTAAGGGCGATTGCACCAACGTTATTTTGGATTTAAGTAATACTTAAACATGTGTCTATCTTTTTTATTTTTCTTCTAAATAAAGACAGACATATATTTAAGTCTCGCTTAAAGCCAAAATAACGTTGGTGCAATCGGGCCTAAATGTATAAAATCTTATAGTGAATTCAGCCGCTAGAGCGAGTTTTTTAATTAATCAACCGATAAATTAAAAACTCGCCCGTAATGTAAAGCTTGTAATTGTAATGTTGCAGTCAGTTTCTCCAGTTGTGAAATTAATTGTACAAAAAATTTTGTCCCAACATGACAAGTTTGCGAAATGCCCTCCAGAGTTACAGAGTTTTGCAGCGTCGTTACATTTTTATTCTCCGAAAGCGTATGAATATGTAAGAAAAACTTTTATGAAAATTTTACCACATCAAAGTACGATTCGTTCCTGGTATACCAAATGTACACGGTTACCCTGGAATATGCAAACCTGCATTACAATTTTTAAAAGAAAAGGCTGAAAAAGCGCGTGAAAAAAACGAAATAATTCTGTGTTCCTTAATTATGGATGATATATCGATTAGAAAAAAAGTTGAATGGTATAAAAACGAATACGTAGGATATATTAATTTTGGAAGAAAGATAAATGACGCTGACTTACCTGTAGCTTCTAGTGTTGTTGTACTTATGATTGTAGGAGTCAATGGTCATTGGAAAATTCCTATCGCATACTATTTCATAGAATCATTGAATGGCATGGAACGAGCGAATATAGTGAATGACACGTTAATATATATACATGAAACAGGAGTTTTAGTTACTTCCATCACCTTCGATGGACCGCATTATAACTTCGTAATGGCCACAAAATTAGGTGCACAATTAAACATTAACGACAATTTGCAAGTTTATTTTTCGCATCCAGTTTCGAAAGCAAAAATTTTTGTAGTACTCGATCCGTGCCATATGTCGAAATTGATTCGAAACTTGTTTGGAAAATTGCAAGTAATCGTTGACGGAGATGGTAACATAATAAAGTGGTCTTTTCTAGAGAAATTAATACAATTTCAAGAACAACACGGTTTGCACGCTGCGACCAAAGTTTGCAAGCGGCATTTGAATTGGCAAAATGAAAAAATGAAGGTTTTTCTGGCAGCTCAAACGCTCAGCAACAGTGTTGCAAAAGCATTGGCATATATACGCGAAGACGCAATTACCAGATTTTAAAAATAGTGAGGGTACGGAAAAGTTTTGTTCCATTATAAACGAAGCATTTGATCTATTGAATTCGCGCAATAAGTTTAATACCGATCCACAGAAAATGCCTATATCAGAATCTAATATTCATGACATTCGACGCAAAATCGCGAATATTGAAAGATACATAAGATCTTTGACTGTTAATGGCCAATTAATCATTCAGTCATAAGACAGGATTTATCGGAACAATCATTTCTTTACATAGTGTAGTAGGTGTCTTTGATACTTGGATTGCACCAAACCCTTTCGTTCATTATTTATTGACTTACAAATTATCACAGGATCATGTGGAGTTATTTTTTTCGGCAGTGAGAAGTCGCTGAAATAACAATAATCCTACATGCTTGCATTCATTGCAGCATTTAAGAAATTGTTAGTATATGCTCAAATTGGTGGTTCCAAGTATGCAAATTGTCTGGCACAAGATAACACACCATTTTTGCACATATTTCCAACAAAAGCGAAGAGCGGTATAGGTGAAATAACAAATCAGAATTACATTGGCTCATGTACAGAAAATTCAAATGTACACCATGATCACGATTATTACTTACACAAGGCTTTTGATAATCTGAACAAAAGTTACATAGACGATATTGTAGCATATATTGCTGGATTTATTGTTTTCAAAATATTAAAGAAAATATCTTGTGACATTTGTAAGCATCAGTTGTATAGCAATATGTGCTATTCCAAATTACAAATCGTGAAAAATCGTGGAATATTGATTAATGCATCGGATGATGTTGTGACTTTGTGTAAAATAGCGGAAACAACATTCAGAGAAAATATGTCGATTTTTACGGAAAAGAATATCTTACACACGTTACTATAAAAACTTTACGAAAAAAATCAAGTAACATCTTTAAGGGTCGACCGGGGTCAAGGTGGAGACCTCTGTCGGCCGGCCGGGAATTACGGATTCGTTTTTCCCAAATTTTAGCCAAATTAATTAATGAATCTAATTAAAATCATGCTCTTTTTAATCAGCAAGATCAGCCGCATCCTTGGACATAGCCGGATTTTGGAAAAACGATCAAAATAAAATTTTTAATAAATGTGGGGAAACGCGCAGCTAGCAACGGGTCAGGTTAGGTTAGCTGCGAGTCCGTATTTTATTTATTATAAATTTTTAGGAGCCAAAATGCAAAATCCGGCTATGTCCAAGGTTGCGTAATTATATAACGAATATATAAAAAAATATTTCACGAAGCTATGTAACTTCTTCGATGAAATTTTTGGGAAAAATGATTAACAATGATTAATGATTAATGATGACAAGGGCTGTGTTCCGAAATTGACTGCCAGTGCTGAAAATCTATAATACATGTGACGTGAACTATAGATTTTTAGTACTGGCAGTTTCGGAACACGACCAAGAGTGACATAATTTATATTATATTATTTATTATATTTATTTATGTTATAAATACATAAAATATATAAATATAATGTATATAATACATATAAAAAAGCAATATAAAGAATAAAATGAATAAAAAATAAAAGAAATTATATAATATTGTTTTGGAATTTATAATAAAAATATGATGTAAAACATCATTCATAATTTGTATGGAAATAAATAGGCAAGCAACAAAAAAAGGAAAAAAATTATTAGAGGTGCAAGAGATGCAGTAGCTCAACTTATTTATACTTTTAAATTATTAGTACTTACAATAAACAAATGTATAGCAAGTACTAATAATAAGCAAATTTTTTTTTTTTTTTTTTTTTTTTAGTGGGGGAAACCTTCAAAAGGCACCCCGGTTTTCCGGGGTAGTGTGAGATTCTTACTCACTAAAACCCCCACTGTGCATACGTTACCTGCTGCAATATAATGGCGTTGATTCAGTGGTATCCACGCCTCTCCATTTAAAGTGTTCCGCCCTTTAAATATGGTGACTCCAAATTTATCTGCAACAATAAGAAACTCTATGCTGCGTACATAGACTAATATTAATATAATAACAAGACAATAAATTATTTATTTATAAATCTGAAAGAAAAACAATAAAATTATGTGAATAAACAACACGAATTAATAATTCGAGTGGATCGCAATTTAAACTAAGTTAAATGATTGTGTCGCAAAGTGACCTCAACCATAGTATGGGAAGTATACTGTATAAAATATTTTTTGTAATGTTACATGCAACTTTGTAATTTGTTTTCATCTACCTATTACTACATATTTTTAAAAATAGTACATTGCAAAACAGAAAAAACCTATCTGATATTAACACTTTGCGACGCAATCACCTCAGTTCAAATTGCGATCAAATTTGCAATGCACTATTTTCAAAAGAAAAGTATAACATAAAATAATTGTCATAATAAATATTACATATATAAAATATAGAATGGGCCCCTCCAACGCCCATTCCCGTGAGAACGCAACCAATATTTTTTTATCGTCTCTCCGAAATTTTTATTTGCATGCGAGATACAGTAACAATTACATGTTACTATATGTTCTATACAATGACAATTATTTTAGCCATTAATTTAACAATTATTAAGCAATATTTAGCAATAAAAGCTTACAAAGATGGGTTAAATAATGAAAAATATTAATTCGGGAAAGGCAATAATTTGTTGCTTTCTAGAATTGTAATTAAATGACGTCTCATGCATTTTACATCACTGGAATATTTTTCATTACAAGGATTTCCTTTCAAGGCTATAGTTGTAGCGAAAGCTGCAGCATAAATTCCACAAGAGGTGCAATCCGGTTGTGTTTGCACTTCTTCGAAAATTATATCATATTTCGTTATCTTGGGATAACGAAGGCGAATATATTCTTTTTCTTTAGCAGCCAATTTATCGTACGTTGTACCAGGTAGGCTGTCGTACACGTGAAGTTTGGTGCCATCAAAAAAAATGCATCGCCAATGATCTGTGCAATTTCCGCCAATAATTTGTAAACTTTTATTGCTACGACTAGCTTCAATTATGTGCGGGTATTCCAAGTATAACACACTTTGTGTTTCAAAGCAAGAAGTCTCTCTTACAATGCGTAAAAATAGATCTAACGATTCATCATTTAATTTACTACTAATGGGCAAAACGTTATTCTTTACTAATAAAAAAGAAGGTATGACATTATCTAACATTTTTCTTTGTCTTTTTATGTCATCCTCAGTTAGATCACGTTTTTCACTAGAGTAATCAATTATAATGCAATCGTCATCTTGCTCTGGAACAGCAACAGTGGTAGTACTGTTCGACAATAATTGTTTGCTAGCTTCAATATTACTTTCTATTTTTATGTCATTTTTCTTAGCCGCTTGTGCTTCGATGACATACTGCGGTTCCCGAATAGGCATATTTCTTGCTATTCTACTATCTATTATTTCAGGAACCAAGCAGTCCTCGTAGAATCGTTTAAGCAGTGCTGACATTTTAGTTTCCCAAAATCTGTCATCACGCTCGACAATCGTGTACTTCAATCCGAAGGGTGTCCACACAGCAAAAATGCAATACTTTCTTTGCGTTATGTGGAGTTGTCCCTGCACTTGGAAGTAGTACGCGTGTCTTTGATTCATTCGAGTATTATCTATTTTATCAAATATTCTATGAATACAAGCAATCTTATTGAGCATTGCATTGATGGGAGACACTTGCCGCGCCGCATAAGGACATTTTATCTCAACGATAGTATCGTCTCCGACAATGCCGTCAGGCGTTGCGGCAAGATATGGGATATTATCATCGATAAATATTCCACAATCATTAATTTCTATTCCCAACTCCACCTGCAATTGCTCTCGTGCCACTATTTCTTTTTCTTTACCCCATTCAACAGCCGCATTCGTCAATTGAGGAGGGTAAAGAATAGCTTTAACAAGATTTTGACACGAAGTTGTTTCTCTTCTACTACAAACTTTTCCAAAGTTTGAAGCAGTGAGAAGATTTCGCCGTACGTTGTGCCACACCGGGTTTTCATGCTGACCCCGTGTTGCACATTCCAATACAGCATTATTGCATTGCTGATCTTTTAGTATTCGATAATGATTAGATTTCAACTGTTCGTACATATGACCTTCTATATCTGGTCGTTCCGCACTTGGTCCGTAATCTTTATCGGACGTAAATGTTTTAGCAAAATATTTTGATGTACGAACAGAGAGACCTAATTCTTTTGCCGCGTGTGCGCGTTCTTGATAAGTCTCAATTTTTTTAATATTTCTATTTTCTACTATTTTTGTACATGCAGGTGGCTCTTTACCTATAACACTACAAGTAGAACTCAATACTTTCCTACTATTAAATTGTACTACAGAAGCTTTCACGCGCGTTTCATAGGAGCCTCTCCTCGCAAAATGAATACGTTTACCGCCAATTAATTTACTAATAATTCCATTGCAACTTTCCACGGAATTACTAGTAAATTGATATAATAAACTATCGGCATTTTCTATAATACGTTTCATTGCAATTTCAACTTTTAAAAATAACCCTGCCTTCTGCAATTGGGGCACAAGATTTACTTCACCTTCTTTTCGTTTGCCAGTACAAAAATATTGAAGGGAAGCGCAATCTTTATGCTCACCAAAGACATGGCTCGGTATATTTTGTAGATCTTTCATTAAATCTGCGACTTTTTGCTTCCAGGATGCTTCACTATTGCGGCGAAATGTTACAGCCTTTACGACAGCGTTACGAATTTTCATCACGCTGTTCGTAACGACTTTTTTCAATTTTGCGATATTTCTACTACCACTACTACCCGCTTCGCGTATTTTATTACACAGATTGCGGAGAAGATGATTCGTGCATTCAATCTTCTCCACAACAATATTCGGGTACGGTGGAAAATCTCTCAATTTTTTTGCTACATTACTATCCGTCACCAATATATCTACTATAAATTAATCCATGCATTTCTAAGCTAAGCCGGAAGCCTTCGAGGATTATATCGCTTTCCATACTTGTTGAACTTTGATTACTTCCCCAATTTTTAAAACATTTATGTTCTTTCGGTTTTGCAGAAAGTTTTGCTGCTCTTGCGCAAATAATGCAAAATTTATTTCTAACGCCGACAAATAAAACTTTTTGTGAATAATAGCCCGTAATAATAGCTGCTCCGGATGGAGAATCATAACTACCGCTGCGGTAGGATCTCTTCATCCACGAGCCGTCTGTTATTACGGGTATATGTGGAATACCATCAACATCTCCTCTTTCACTTGCTAAACGTCTTTCCTCTTCTCCAGCCATGCGCATTTCTTCTTCCGCAGCGGCGGCAAAGGCTTCCGACATTTTATTATGATAACTAATGTACGTTTTACTACTCATGCATGGAACATCCACAGCAGCAAGAAGTTCTTCGAGCTGCTTGTGACCAGTCCCTGTCAATATAGTACCGGCTACGATACCTCTATTGACATCAAATTTTCTGTCGTCTGTCGGTTCACTCCAAAAACTATTTTTGAAATGACACATTCGACATTTGACAAAAAATTTGATTTTCAGACCGAAACGCTGCACTTGAGTTATGACAAGATCAGTGAAACGACATTCGTTGATCCAGTGAGCGGACAGTCTCTGCAATTCAGCATAAACATGTCCGAAATCAACGAAGCATCGTCCACTAATTTGTACAGAACATAAACGTCCAACGTCAATGTTCCCATCAACATGCAAAGCAATATTTTCAATATCTTCGACATTTTCGACATCTTCACCGTCTTCGATATCTTGAACGTCTTCGACGTCGTTGACGTCTTCGACATCTTCGATATCTTGGACGTTTTCAACGTCTTCGACATCTTCGATATCATCCATACTGCTTTGCATTGTAATTCCCGATTCCGTCAATATGCATGCAACTGCAGAATTTTTGGGAAATGTAAACGAC
The DNA here is from genome assembly GCA_963971435.1 of Lasius platythorax. Taxonomy (NCBI): domain Eukaryota; kingdom Metazoa; phylum Arthropoda; class Insecta; order Hymenoptera; family Formicidae; genus Lasius; species Lasius platythorax. The sequence continues at coordinate 18,733,470 of OZ020537.1, forward strand.
TGTGACGTCAACGCATCATTATCTATCGCATTTCTCTCATCCGTATATGCGTGCGGCTCATTCATCGATAAACTTGTCAAATTTGTACAAAATTCACGAACGTCTGATAAAGATCCCATAGAATCATCATCATCATTGAAAATATTTTGTACTGATTGAAATTTTTGTGTCACGCATGCATCGACAGATGATTGAGAAAATGTATTCATAGAAGATAATGTTTGCGATGTCGACGTGTCATCATCAACATTTCTCTTATCCACGCATGCATATAATTGATTAGACGTACCTGGAATTTCCGATCTTTCCTCGATAATTCTTTCTTCATTGATGAAAGAATTCTTCTTCCAATTTTGTCGTACCAGACGCAGTCTCTTTTTCATAGAGATACGTTTTGCCGACCGAATTGTCTTATTATAAGTATATTTAGACATAATGAGAGTATTATATATAATTTCTCATATGTCTATAAATAATACTAATAATATTACACTCCAAACAACAATCAATAATAACATAAAAACTCAGCACTAATAAAGAAACACTCCGTACGCTGTACTGTTCTCTGATAGACTGCAGAAAACAATATACTTGAGAGAGAGAGAGAGAGAGAGAGAGAGAGAAGTCAACAAAAGAATAACGATAAAAGTATACTTTATTGGTCGCGCGATGCATTATTGCAAGTGATACATTCGATGCAATCGAAACTACCTTTATGTTGAATAATGGCGAACCGAGAGCATGGTAAGTAATCGTTTCTTTTATTTATATAAATGTATTATGTATTATTATATATGTACATGTACATATGTACATACTAAATACATATATACTACACGTAATTTATAAAATGTCATGTAAAGCATTATTTACATGTGACATGTGTAGAATTTTTCATAAACAAGTTGTTGTTAACCTCAACCTGTCAATTTTTTAATATATACGTATACTTATATTTATATAAGTATACACATATACTTTGTATGTATTTTGATGTAACATATAATGAAACATTATTTTTGCAGCAATACCGCTACCGCAGCCGGGATTACCCGTGCCGGTTGAGCACGTGCCGAACGAGCACGTGCAGATTGCCGTGCCGGTAGGCCTACCGGTGCACGGTCTACCGGTGCACGGTCTACCGGTGCACGGCCTCCCGGTGCATGGCCTCCCGATGCATGGCTTCCCGATGCATGGCCTACCTGCGCACGGCCTACCGGTGCACGGCCTACCAATCCACGGCCTACCGGTGAACGGTCTACCGCCCAGACCGCCCGGATGCATCATTGTTATGCCTAGCGCACAACAGCAAGCTGTAAGTAATTTGTAGAAACATTTCATATACTAATATAACTAATAATCAAAAAATAATAAAATAATAATTCAAATTATTTTTTGTACAGCTGCCTCAGTCGGAGCGAAGAAGGCGGTATCGCCAACGCCGCCGCGAGCGACGGCTACAACAGCCGCCGCCACCTCCGCCACCCGCGTTGCAACCACCTCCGCCACCCGCGTTGCAACCACCTCCGCCACCGCCACCGCCGCCGCCTGTACCACTACCTGTACATCGAAATCAGAGAGGCCGGGGAAGAGGTCGGGGAAGAGGGAAAAAAGTTTACATTTGGAATTTGTATTAATATAAAAATATGATAATGTTAAATATGATAAAAACATCATATTTTTATATTAATATAAATTCCAAATGTAAACTTTTCTAGAAATTGAGAAATTAATCAAACCCACACACACACACACACACACACACACACACACACACACACACACACACACACACACAGCTGCTATGTTGATTTATGGATTTACTGGATTTTATTTTATATACAATGTGTGTAATTGTAAAATGAAAAATATTTTCAATAAAATTTTTTAATGTAATTTTTTTTAATAATTTTTATATACTTCAATATATTATAAAAAAATTAAATTGATAGATTTGGACTCGAGTTTTCTGGGTGATAGACTGAACATCCATTGATAAGCTACCATACATTACTCGTTACTTTTTTCATGTTATATAAAGTATTTTTGGAGCAGATTATACATAATTACATCAATAATCTAAAAAAAATAAAAATCAACATATTCGTCAATCTATGATTGCTACAAGATAATGTTGAACAAGAATTAGTATTCGTTCTCTCCTTGTCTCTCATATATAAAATTTACAAAAAGTGGGTGCTTGTTAGCCTTGGTACATTACTGCCTTCTGCTACGGAAGGCCAAAAAGCATTTTCAGGCCGTATGTCTCTACCGTGCGTCCGCGTGAGCAGTTCAATGGTGTGTGTAAGTGTACAGACATACACCACTACATAAAACCTGAAAGCTTGGCAACACTGCAACGAAGTTTCGCATTGTCACCGCGCGAGGTCTCCAATATCAATTCGGAATTCGGCCGTGACACCGGTCGACCCTTAACAATACGACACATTTATTCGATCAGAATCTTCTAAATGACCACCGTTTACAATTGATTAAAATAATATTCAATAAATACTTTAGAGCAAGATGTACTCACTATGGTAATTTTAAATGTGCAAATTTCGAAAGAGTTAGAAGTAAATTTACAAAATTAATATTTTTCAAAAATCAATAAAGGAATAAAAAATGATTTTCTATGTTTTTCGGTTAAATTCATTAATTCAAAATTTTTCTATGTTAAATATATATACTTATTTTATTATTACTTTAATATACTTATTGTATTATTACTTTAATATACTTATTGTATTATTACTTTAATATACTTATTGTATTAATACTTTAATATACTTATTGTATTATTACTTTAATATATTTTTATTGTACTTATTGTATTATTCATATATACGTTGCAATTATATATTATTATGTATCGTATAACAAATTAAAAACAATATTGCATATATGACATCGATTTTTATTTCATTATCTACTTATATATACATTCATATTTCTTCTAAGATTAATTTTGACTATACTTCATCATGACTAGGGCTCTGTTATGGTATACTACGCTCCTGCTTGGAAAAGAGACAGAACGTGACCTCATATTATCTGCCTCTCACTCTACTCGTGCGGATCCCCTTCCCCTTCCATCAGCAGTCCATTCTATATGTCGATGGCCGTTATAGATCTCGCTTTACTCGCTCTTTATTATATACTCTATGCTTCAAACTCTCTGTCAACCGCCCAGTACTATCTGGTACCTAACCTCTCTTGTACTTTACTCCACTGTAGCTCTTTTTCGTACACACTCTAGCCTCCACTCACACTCCCTCTCTCTCGCTCCTCGAGGCTACCTATCGCCTCTCTTTTCATTCTCTCTCGCACTTTCAACTCACTTACTCCTCTCTTATATCACCACTAACTCACACACGACCACACTCTTACACAACCGGAAACGGAAGCCGCGAACGGCACTGATTTTTCAATATTATGAGAATTGTCAGGCAAAGGAATTGGGACTCCCCTAGATTCCACCAAATTCGCTTCGCGTTATCCGTTTCTTTGAAATCAGTTTATTAAAATAAAAGAAACTTTTCTGTACATCTAGAGATTATTTATTTCAGCGCACTTCCCTTTAACTCTTCTTTATTTTCGATAATCTTTTGACTGACTGACCGTTCTATATTTCGTTAATTTTACTGACAGACTGATCTGCGCGTGTTAGCGGCGAGCCTTTCTATTATTGCGGTTTTTTCGATAAGAGAGGGTGCCTAATAACAGGAATTAAGACGTAAGGGATTTCGTTGGCCGGATGCAGGCGAGGAAGTTCAAAGTCGAACTTCTTTGCTTGCATTTTCGCAAGGTCGGTTTCCGCGCGTGGCTCGCTGCGTTAGCGTTTCGCGCATTCCTTTGCGTCTGAGACTTAACTGATACTATATACAGGGTGTCCCATTTTAAAAAACGCACCTCGATAATTCTTCAACGAAGCATTTTCAGCAAAAATGTTTAGACAAAAGTTGTACGGTTTCGAGGGGCACATAAGATGGTGTCATTAGTTTGACCTTGAATAGTTGCTTGAAGGTCACGTGAATGTCACCTTCAATTTTTTAAATGGAACCGCCTATTTTTTATTACATATTCTTGTAGCTTATCTCGAGAGCTTTCCAAAACACTATAATTAAGTTATTTTTCATTGAGTACTTTTCGAGTTATAAGGCTTAAAATTTACAGTATTTTGACATAAAATACAAAATATCGTGTAAAACATTCAGTTTTCGGTAATCTTACCTTAATACTTTTATGCATAAAATAATAAGACCAATCAATTGGTGTAAAGAAAACACATAATTGCTTTCAAAAAAAGTATGCAGTTGCATGTTACAAATTACATACTTTTTCTTAATAGCAACTATGTGTTTTTTTAATTTTGTCTGAAACATTTTTGCTGAAAATGCTTCGTTGAAGAATTATCGAGGTGCGTTTTTTAAAATGGGACACCCTGTATATCGATTCTCGGGCTATAACATATTGATAAAAGTGTCAGAAAGTTTATTCACTAATTGGAAACTATTTAAATGTGACTATGAGTTTTTGGAAAACTATTTAACATGATGCGATGAAGGAAAGCCGCTATTTTGTATAAAGGGCTGTTCAATGAAGAAACGATAATTGTAAAGGGACAATTGGGTTTATGGTTTTTTGGAAGTCCATACGCTCTCGGTAAGACTCCATCACTACAATTCAATGATCTGCAGGTATTGGCAAGAATAAAACCTGAATTTTTCCATCTGTTAAGTAGATCATGTAAATCTCTTGTAAATTTTTTGTCGGATCTTTTGTCACGACGTTGTATGTGTCTTTGTCATTTAGTATGTCTCTCATTTTTTTCAAATAATTATCTCTGTCCAAGGCGACTGTAATGTTGCCCTTATCAGCTCTAGTAAGGATCAAATTGGGATTGTTGATAAGAAAGTTTTTAGTATCAAGGGACGTTTTAAATCAGAATTAAGAATGGAATTGGGAGGTGCGTAAGAAAAAAGTTTGTTCATGACATGAGCTAACCAGCTCTTTATGGTTAATTGTGTTTTGCCAGGAAGGTATCTCAATTTAGTACTAAATTTCCTTGACATAATTATGATTCTAAATAACAACAGGTTAATTTTCGATTGGTTCCATCAACCAACTTCTTCGGGAAGATATCTTAACTACTTTTCACAGCATCCCTTATGCCAAAAGAAAGGCACGATAATAGGCATGATTGATAGGGCTTTCTTACTATCACATCCTCGTTTCCACGCAAAAAATTTTAATACCCTCATCAATACTTTATTAACAAATTACTACCCTTTAAAATAAATTTTCCGTACAATACATAAACGTCTCAAATTTTTAATAAATACCTCTAGAATCAATAAGTTCTTCTGTTGAAAGAAAAAATAAAGATTCCGCAACTTATTTCACAATTCCTTTCGTTCCCTCCATCTTCGACTGTTTTAAAAATATTACTAGGTACCTCAACGTCAGACTTTCATATTTCAGTCTCAACAAATTGCATTGTTTTATTAAAGTACATAAGGACCATCTTCCAAAATCTTCAGTTAGCAATGTTGTATATAAGATTAACTGTGGTGATTGCGATGCCTCTTACGTCGGCCAAACCAGTCGAAGATTACAAACTAGAATAAATGAACATCGTAATCACATACGTAGGAGTACTTCTAATCACTCCGTCATTACCAACCACAGAGTAAATTTCAACCATGAAATTAAGGGTGCGTTCCACTTAACGCCCGCAACGCCCGCGACCACGACCGCAAAATTTCCTGTTCCACTAGCTTGCAAACGTCGCGGACTCTAACTGTAGTGGAACGGAGTGTGGACGACAGCAAACATGGACGCCGTTGATGTGATTAGTATGTTGCTGGTGCGTCGAAGAAATAATGTGTCTGAAAGCTCATCGAGTTCCGATAAAGATTGGGAAGCAGCCTTGCGGGAGAGAAAAAAGCTGAAACTTCGCCCGCGCATAACAGATTATGCCGACGTTGTTGGTCGTTACATGGATTATGAATTTAAAAGCCATTTTAGGTTAGTAATAATTTACTAGTGTTGCATTTTATTTGCAATCGCATACACGACTTGAAAATACGAACTAATGATATTGACACAGTTCCCCGTTATTTGTAGAATGTCAAGGGCTACATTTGAATTCCTCCTCGAAACCATCCATCAGGATTTAATTAGGAAAGTGAAAGGCTGCCCTACGATTCCTGCTCGCCAACAGTTAATGATAGCCCTTTGGAAAATGGCTACTATGGACTCATACAGGTGATGATCAGGCACAAGTTCAGGATTTGATGGAATAAAATTCATTTATGAACTCTCTGTTCATAGTAAGTCCATGTTGAAATATACAACATATTTGATTAACTCTATCACCTTGTTACAGATCAGTTTGTGATCGGTTTAATGTGGGGAGAGCTACTGCAGTGAGAGCTGTGCGGAGAGTTACCCATGCTGTGTTCAGAAGGTCTGAAAAATTCATTCAGTGGCCCAATGGTGATCGTGCTGTCATTGTGATGCGGGGATTTGAAGAAGCTAGTGGGTTTCCAAGAACCATTGGGGCCATCGATGGCACCCATATTCGTATTCATGCTCCAAAGGAAAATCCTGCAGATTACGTTAACCGCAAAGGATTTCATTCCATTCAGTTGCAGGTAGATAACATTTATCCTAATCCGTTGAACTGCAAACACTGAGCCATGTTGTAATTGTTTACTTACATCTATGTGTATATTTATTTGCAGTTGGTTTGTGACCAAAAAACATTAATCACACATTGCTACACTGGATATCCTGGCTTTGTCCACGATCAACGAGTTTATCGACACTCGGAAGTGGCAAACTTCTTGAACGATGAACAAAAGTTTCCTGCAGACAGCCATATTTTGGGTGATGCCGCATATGAGCTGCATCAACACCTTACCCCCTTCAGAGACAATGGCCATTTAACCGAGAGACAGAACAATTATAACTACCGACACTCAGCAGCCAGGGTAGCAGTAGAGAGGTGCATTGGTTTATTAAAAGGACGTATGCGAAGTTTATTACACTGCTTATCAATGTCAAGAGTAGACTTGATGGCCGAATATATTGTAACATGTTGTGTAATTCACAACATTTGTACATTACGAGGAGATGAAATAACTGTCGTCGTAATACCTCCACAAGAGATTGTGAGAGATCACAATGTTTTGCATCAAGCAAGACAGAATGCTGGGGTTCTCAAGAGAAATTTGATTATGGATAGTTTAATAGCCTAGGCAAGCTTAGTTGATGTCCGTCATGCGGACATCAAGTCTACTCTTGACATTGGTAAGCAAAACGAACGCGCTGGATTTGAATACTCTGTGTTGGTGATGGAATAAAAAGAATATTTTATAAAAGTAATATCTTACATTTTTATTCAACCCTGAGACTCTCATTGCAATCGTAACTAAAATCAAAACTTTATACCTAAGTACAAAAATAAATATATCTCTCAATCTAAATTAATAAATTAATACTTAAATTAATTAATACTTAAATTAATACTTTATCATTGGCACATTTATCACAGTCTCGTGATGCAGTAAATAATAAGAATTGCTAACTAAATTACTTATTGGCCAGTTTTTCGAGAACTGTAAGGAGTTTTTCGTCTATTTCCATCTTCTCATTGTGTCGCTTTGCCTTGGCTTTTTCATGCTCTTCTTTTTGTCTCAATCTCTTGGTAAGCAGTGTGCTTGCACTCAGTTTGGATCTTGATGGCTCTAAAAAAAAACAAAAAAAAGGGCATTTGTGAACCCAATCATATAAATACAATCACGTAAATACAAGATGATGAGAAAATGAAAATTAATTTTAGAGAAATCCAGACATTACAGAAGGATGAACTAACCAATTGTACACCCACTGTCAGATCCCACACTGCCCCCTTCTTCATCCTGCTTTTTATACAGGCCTGAGGAAGATGCGAGAGCCACAGGGGCACACCATGCTTTCTTCGAGAAAATTTCGTCCATGATCTGCAAAGAAGGATATAATGTGTATTAGAATGATCAAGATGTTGGAATAGCACACTCACAAGTTCTCCTTTATATTTCCACACCTCAAAAAACTGCCAAGTCCTCCTATCATTGCCTGACTTATTGTTATGGTCCTTTATTGTTTTGTAAGTCTTCTTCAAACTCCTCAATTTGGCAGCACACATTGGTCCTGTCACATTATGTCCATTACGTTTCAGTGTCTCGGAAACCTCCTCCCACGTTTTCTTTTGAAATTGCTTTCCATTGGTGAATTTTTGCTCATTTGCTTTGTAGGTGTCGAGCAAGAGCAGCACACAAGGTGTTGTCCACCTGTAGAGACATCCTGAAAACATGCAATACACAATGTCACTAATTGCTTCATTCAGAACGTCACTACCGAGTATAAAGAACTGAAGCTGTGACTGATTTATAAAAAAATTTTGACATACCTCCATCGTCAAGATCGGTGCTGACATTTTCTTCTTCTGTTATACTCACAACTTGAGAATTCTCTTGCTGTTCTGATGCCACATCTGATGATTACCGTTGGTGACGGTAACGGTTTGTCCGATGTAACACAAGATGATTGCTGCTTCTTAAGAGCAGCATTCATCAATGATGTTGCAAATACCATGTCTGAAAAAAGAGACATTATTGGTGAGTTAACGTTAAAGGGCCTCGATTCTTGAGTTCACGCGAAAAATTTTCGTATGCGAAAATGATGCTGCACGATTTCTGATTGGTGTATACTTTTAGATTTAAAAATATACACCAATCAGGGATCGCGCATCATCATTTTCACATACGAAAATTTTTTGCATGAATTCAAGAATCGAGGCCCAGGCTGTTCATGAGCAACATAGGGTTATGTTGCTTCTGAGAAAAACTATATAATTTCATGATATATAATATCAAGCAAAAAATATAATATCACTTACCATTTTTAGCACGAATAAAATCTTCTGTCGACAGGTTTACTTCCACCAGCGTGTCGTTGATAGGGTCGTAAAACGAAATTTTCTCTGTGGCCATCTCGTTGATGTCCCCGAAGAAAAACAAAAAGCGCGCGAAAATGACGAAACGACCACTCCGACCCACGTATGAACCATGGGCGTCGTGGGCTCGACGCGGTCGCGATTAATGACGTCATCTATGACGTTTCAACCGCGATCACAACGACCGTGGTCGTTATGTGGAACGGGTTTGCGGGCGTTGCGAGCGTTGCGGGCGTTAAGTGGAACGCACCCTAAATGGGATGATGTTGAGGTTTTGGATAATGAACCTTTCCTCAATAAACGTTTAATCTCTGAGATGCTGTTCATAAAAAGACAAAAAAACAGTTTGAATTTACAGACCGATACGGAGAGTTTGCACCATAAGTATAGTACCGCAATAAATAAACTCCCGAAACTTTGACTTTCGCACCGTCAATATTTGTACACAACGTTCTTATACTCTATCTGTTTGTATTATCTCGCCACAGGGATTTGACAGTTATGTTCAGTCTCTTGTGAAACACACATAAGCTTCGTGTGACTCTCATTGTTAGTATACTTTTAATTAATTTATTTCTTGTGTGCTCGTGCATTTTATCTTTGACCGTTAATAACTGTTTTGTGTGAATGAACCATTATATCAAGGACCGCCACCGCCTCGTAAGTCCTACATCGATGTTCCGTTTCTGTCGGGTGTGTTCTGTCTACTCCATACTTTTTACATTCTAGATTTTAATTTTGATTAATATGGAGGATATCAAGGGACGTCTTTAGCTCTAAGGTACACCTCCAGTGTCTATCAACCTGGAAGAAACATACCCTGGAGACGAGCATCGATTCCGGACGATGCGAGTTCAAAAAGATATGCGTTCGTCAATACTTTACGTATAAATAGACATGTTTGACATTTTGACTTAGAATATTTTGATTTATATTGTCATGTCCCGGTTAAACCACGTCATGTACACTGACTTTTCTCTTTTCTATCTTTCTTTATTTAAATTATTAATTATTAATGCGCTGAAGATCTCAAAGAAAAAGACCGAAACGTTCGTTTTTTCTAGATCAATATTCTATACTAATTTATATTAATCTGTAGACCTTCAATGACTTGATTGATTACTACATTTCATTGCGCCCCAATTACTACGCTGGCTTCTATTGCCGTTTTTATGATCGTTATTATTTATCATTACCTTTTAATCTTTAATTTTTAATTTTGAAACATATTAGAAAAGCATATAACTCTATAACTCATAAAAAAGTATTGCTGTTATTATTTATTGCTCTCTGATTTGTCGGATATTTTTCTTTTTTGCGAGCCCGTCAAATTCGTCCCAATTTCCATTGGGTCGTTGGCATATTGCTGTATAGTGTATAGTCCAATACCTTTTCCCACGGTGCCCACATATCTTATAATTCCGCATAATTGCCTTTTTTCATTTTCTTTATTTATTAGATATTTAGGTATTTCTTCTATCATATATTTTTCGGAACAATATCTATTATTACTAAATCATCTGTAACATTACAAAAACTATAATAATTGTGTTATATTATGTTACTTTTTTATATTTTTATTTATTTTTTTTATTTACTTATTTTCTGATTTTTGTCTTCTGGCAGGTATCGTATTTCCGCTTTTGTGGAAATGCTTCTTGTATTTCATTAATATCAATATTTTCCTTTCTTAATTGCGTTTCTTTCATAAATAGCATCTTACATTGATGGTTTAGTACTTTACTACATTGCTTTTTACCATAATCGACATAGTTTAAAGAGTAAAAACTATTGCCAATTAATTGCAAAAACGTCTCCCCCACATTACTTTCGCAGTCAACTATTATTTGCTCCAATCTTTTATTATAAGCGACAACATTTCCATGGGTTGCCATAAGTTTAGTTCAGCGTTTATAGGTTTCATTGGTAATGCCGTGCTTGAAAGTATATATTACAATATCAAAGAACTTATTTTTTTCAATTGTAGTTACCTATAAAATAAGGAAAATAATTTTAGAAGCTCTCTTATGCTTTTATTCTGTTAAAATTGTTTATCTACCATTTTTGTTCTCTTGATGTTCTCGTCTGTTCCAATTACAAATAATGTTTGTACTTGTTCGCGCGCGGACGTTCTGAATTTTGTCACGGCGAACTGAGCTCAGAGAGATTGCCGATCGCGAGAGAGAGTTGAATTTGGAGAGACAGGATTGAAAAAACTGAGGAACGAGAAGGATAGCGAATGCTATTATGCCTCAGCTTTGTGGTCGAGTTTTGGAGATGGCGGAAGAAAGTCCGACTGGAGTGAGTGAGAGAGAGAATGATCGAGGAAATCGGAAATTGAAGTTGAACGAGATGCGATGTTAGAAGCGATCCGTTATTAAAGTCTTTATTTCAATGATGATAAGATGCAGTCGCGTTGAATACAATAACGACGTCAAGGTTTGAAGTGTTCGATCCTCTTAATTTTACGTCGAATTTTAACGTTCGGATTAATCACACTCGCAATTCTTTAACACGTTTTTGATCGCAATACAGATAATTAGCTTGTCGCCGTGCTCGTACTTGAATTCGATTTACCAGCTATTGAATGATCGATTATACGCTCAACAAAGGATATTAGACGATCGCGGCCTCGGTATTTATATCTCTTCGGAGAAACGTCTCGAATCTTCGAAGAACGGAGAAGGGAAATCCCCGGCTCCGGGTAAACGCTGAATATTTCGATGAATACCGAAACGGTCGTCTTTTGATTACCGACGAGACGTAAATACAAAGAGGAGCAAATATATCGATTGTTATTGAGCGCGTATTTGCTGATTGTCACTGTTGTAAAGGCAGCACGGCTACGAGAATTTATGACTCTATTATTCTTGAATTTAGCATCGGTAAATTGATCGTTCGCGATTTGAACATGAGTAAATTTATTCTTAACTTTAACAGTACTAAACTGTCAAATGGACATGAATTTAATAAACAGTACAAAATTCCGTCCATTTTGTGCGTCGCTAGATGAACATTTGAGCAATGTTTAAATATACCGACTTCAATAGGCTGCTTGTACTGCAGTTTTTGAAAAATATGGTCTTTCTGGTGTCTCAAATAGAGTGGTAACTGTTTTTTGGTGCACGATTTATTTGAAATATTTTTTAATATACTTTTCTCATTTTTCTCGTTCTTTAGAAATTTAATTATTGTTGATGTCAGATGATTGATTTCAGATTTTTCTTCTTTAATATTTTTTATATTATCATCAATAAATGTACTGCAGCTACCAATAGAATATATTTTTGGAACATTAAGTTTTCTAATAATTTTTCCTTTCCAGTTTTCTCTCTCTTGGAGGTCCTGTGATTCACGTAAATTAATTTTAACTAATTTATATTGGTGTATTTCAGAATTAGCATCGGATAAAAGCATTTCACCAAATAAATGTTCGATATGTCTTTGAACAAAAGTGTCTACTCTTATAGTTTTATTTTTCATATCTTTAAAAAGTATGTTTTTTATTTTATTTATTTTTTCTTCACAACTTGCTGTAGATCCTCACATGCTTCCATAATCTACTTCGGTCTCCAATAATTTTGTCCACAATGGTAACAGCAAAATATCTTTTTTTTTTAATTTTTGTAAATTGAATGTTACGGTAGGCATTTGGTCTATCGGTTTCGCTCTCAGATTTTTTTTCTAATTAGTAGATAGACACGGACAGTTCTAATCCAGGTCCTCTGAGGGGGGCGCGGGGCGCGGGGGTATCTCTGTGGCGCGGGGGCTGACGTCACGCGGGCGGGGGACGCTCGGTTTCGACGAAAGATAGGGGGGGGGGTTGTGTCCTGAACGTGATATTCGACCGTTCGTAAACAAATAGATGGAATTATCTTTTTCCTATTTTTTTTTGATATTTTTTATGAGGGATCTTGGGCCCGACGTGTCAGGGCATAGGTTTTCGTAGGTGCAAACAAAATAGCGCCGATGTTCGGCTGCTCGAATTTATAAACGAATAACGCTCGATTTTATTTCTACAATATTCCATTGTGGAAATTTTGAGAGGGATGGGGTTAAAGCTTATGGAGAGAGGTCTGTCTCCGTGTCAAAAAGTCTTTAGCATTCGTGCAGTGAAGAACAAAATAAAAGTGTATAAATGAATATTGAAGAAGGAGAAATGAATATTGGAGAAAATGAAGCTGATGTCATCGACAATAGAGAAGAGGCCATTGAAAATAATGAAGACATGGAAATAGATGTGAGAAATGAAGAAGAATCATCCGATGATGAAATAAGGATTCTAGAAGACTCCGATTATGATAGTGAATGTAATGAGGAGGAATTCAGTGAGAAACATGTGAAAATTTTGAAACGAGTTGATGTTCACGACATCGACGAACTTCAAAAAATGTGTTCCATTTCATTTTATTATGAAGTTGATGGTGACAAATTTTGCACAGCGTGTTTCCTGCAAGTAAATGACTCGCTTTCACATGCTAGTGCTGTACGCATACATAAGACTGAGAGATACGTTCTACTTGTAGAAGATAGATGCAGTGAATGTGGAGGCTCAGTGTCTCAAATAACATCGTGCAGCCTGTGCCCTATTTGTAAATGATAAACATTTATAAATTTAGACAAGTGAAATATTTAAGTAGTTTCCGATGTGCAGAAATTGGTAAGTATCCCTTTTTAAATTAAAAGTTAAGAAAATGCTAATATTTTTTTTCTATGTTATAAAGGAGTCCTACATTTGTTGCCCGCCATCCATGCCAATCGGATTCAAGGCGGGTGTATCTGCTCCAGCCTCATGGCCTCGGGACCACCACCACCACCACCACCGTCGCGCCCCCTCCACAACTTTTTTTTATTTTTATATTATATACTTTTATATTTATTTATATTTATTTAAGTTTAATTAATATATTATCCGTATTTTAAATTCACACACACACAAACACACACACACACACACACACATGTAAATATACACACATTAAATAAAATTATTATTGTAAAAAAAAATATGTATTTTAAAATTCCTTATCTCTCTCCTCTCCTCTCTTTTTATCATTTGCCGCGCTATCTCTTTCTCGCATGCAACTCGCGTTATATCTCTCTTGTGAACGCCTCACGCTATCTCTTTCTTTTAAGCGCTAGCTCTCTCGCGGTCCCTAGTCTCCCTCCCTCCCTCTCTACCCGAGGACGCTTCCCAGCATCACGAAAAACGTGCTTCGCATCGAGACTCCGTATGACGTCATCCCCGCAAGAACTGCAACGAGTGGGAGCTATGTATGAGAGCTGGGACTGTTTACGGGTGGGAGAGCGCGCGGATGGAAATGCGTGCGAAGAAATTATTTTCTAAAATAAAATAAGCATTTTTAATATTAATATAAATGTTTATTAATAAGTGTGTATTTTATTACAAGCATCGTGAAGAATATTGTTTATAGCGCATGTTAATAATTCGCAATCTATGAGTGATTCGCCGTCAAACGCATCACTTTCGCGTATCACTTTTGCAGCATTGCATAGATCTATGATGTCATTACGTTGTAAAACAGCTACAAATTTTTCAAACTTTTCATTAACACTATACGTATTTTCGGATAGCCATGAATACATATGACGTATACAATCTTCAAAGTCGAATAAATGTAGAAAAGTCGATGGTTGCATATACAAAGAATTATTAAATAATGTAATTTTTATAATTTTTGAATGAGACATGTGAACCAAGTATCATATCTCGAATCCATAATGGAGTTTCAGTCGATTGTAGTCGCTCGATGTCCGCTCGTTTCTGCATTAGCAATTTCCATGTTTCAATAGATAATATTATTCGATTGCCTCGATTATCGCCGAGAGCCAGTTCCACATGTGATGCAGCTCCAACGCTGATTCCAATTTCTAAATATTTATACGAAGTCGAGGTTAAGGCGTATTTTCTTCCAAGTATACGAACCGCATGACGAGGCCCGGATGAAATGCTATAAAAAATATTTCAATAAATTATAAGGAAAATATAAAGTATAAAATATATAATGCTTTATCGAAACTTACTTGTTCCATTTATTTGTGGAAGTTTTACCATCCTGAATCGGAACATAATTCATACTGCTTCTTCCAGTCGAGAACATTTCTCTAGGTTGTGAAAAGTGGACTATCGGTACGAGCGGTTAACGTGACACTGATCGTATAGAAAATTAAGAGTATACGTGATGCTCTTTTCCCAAAAGTAGTGGGGGGGGGGAGATTAGTAATAAAAATGTGGTGGGAGAGTATCTGGGAGTGTTTCTAGCGCTCTGAAATTTAGAAGAAGGGAGAGACGGCGCTCGGATAAATAAGAATTCTTAGAAACGACTCGCGAGGGAAAGAATGGGGAGGGGTAGTAAGAGATAAAACATATTAATGTTTAAATATTTTATTTTTCCAAATATTGCAATTCTTTTTGGCGTTGTGACCACCAGTTAAATATTTTGAATACATTTTGTAATGCGCAATTCTTAACATGTTTTCCACATCGCATAGTATTTTTAACATCTAGATTATTTAGAGACTCGATATCGTCGTAATCAGCATCCAAGGTCTCGATGATTAAGTTTTCCTTCGCATTATCATCAAGCATATTAGCCAGCCATTCTCGTTTCTGGCGTCCCTTAACATATACGGTACACGACATTTCATCATTATCTTCAACCACAGCTGTTGTAATCAATTGTTTTGCCATGCTGTACGCAACGATTCCATCCTCCCATTGCAGTCCATGATGATTCACCCTCAACCATAAAGCTTGAGACTTTTCAGATTTTGTAAGGAGATGCCATGGTACAGGACTCCGAAAAATGTAGTGTGCGAGAACAGTTCCCCTCCTCAGCACCGCCACCTCCTTCACGATCAATCGATTATTGATGATGAATCCTTGCAGATCCACAAACGTTGGTACAGACATGATGAGATCTCTCTCTTTGATGCGTCAGTCGAGAAGAATGACAACCATCTCACAAGACTTTGATTTATATCCTGCTCCTCTTCCCCCTCTCTCTAAATTGTTGTCTAAACTCGATGTTATCGCGAACACTTAGGTGATTTTGCGCACAACGTTGATCAGCGGGTTGTACTGGATCATGCGATCGTGTATGATGAGACAGTACGCAGTGGTATTATCAGGCACATTCTCCTTACACTCAAATTCCAATCGCACATCCACTGTTGCGCTCTTGACCGATTCGTTTTGTCGAGAACAATCGATGATCACGAATGGGCCGTTAAGTAGAAACATTGTGAGGGTGAGATTCGGCTCGAGATACGCGTATCCGTAATAGTCTTTGGAGAAATGCGTGTACGCGTTGTACAGAATCGACCATCTGTTTTTATCGAAATCCAGATTCATGTCGTCGTACGGATAACATTCCGAGTTCAGATAGAGTTTCACATTGGTTAATTTGCAGTGGTCGAATTTACTCGTATCCTCAGCCATGACGTTCTTCTTGCCTGTTTGCAGAGCAAAGATAACGTATCGCGGCTTCTCCAGCTGAGTCGCGGTCTTAATGGCCCATGAATGCTTGGTTGTACGCTGCAATAGCGGAAACTCGTATAGATCCCACGAGCGAAAACCCATGCTGAGGTAGCGTCCGCTTTCCAGAGCGCGCAGCATAGACAACTTCTTAATTTCGCTCAACAACACGTGTGGCATTCGCCATTGTATCTTGAATATGTTGATCTCAGGTCGCAGCGCAGAATCTCCAACCAGACAATTGTTGTCGTTGCGCGATCGTATTAAGATCAACTCGTGACGAGCGTTAATCACCACGCGTCTGTAATCCTCACAAAACCCCAATAACATGTAGAGCGGTACGCAAAAATTAAAGTATCCATTCACAGTAATCGGATCAGTCCAGCTGGCGTTACTCATAGTCATGCTTCTATCGAATGTCATTGTTACATAGTTTTTGAGCGCACTTGTTATTCCCACGTTTCTGTTGCGATCAATCTCCACGCCATCAAGTTCGTATCGAATCTCATCAAACATGAATGCGGCACAATTATTTCCCAGCGCCACAGCAGATCCTTCAACTGGGTTGTTTATCTTCAGTTCTCCCTCGATGTATAGAAAACTCTCATGTAGCAACGTATACAGATCCTGTTGTTGTATGGGTATTCTTATCTCGTCACTGTGCCCAAATGTTGTGTTGGCAAACGGGTTGTACGCGTGAGTCTCGATCTTGACGATGCGATCGTCAAAGATTGGCTCGTCTTCGATGTTGAGAATATCAGTCATCGTTCAAATGTTTCGCACCGCAAATCCCAAAGATTGTAAAAACGCAACGTTTGATGCGTTCAATTTCTTTTTCTTAGTGCAACCAGATGATTGGATATTAGCGAATGTCGACGTTGTTGTCGCTGGCCTCGTAAAGATTGTGTTATCTCTTACGTCTTTGCTCAACACGAGCATCTCATACGCTGCATACGTATGTTATCACTGTCGCCGTCGTACGTGCAATCTAATGGTGATCTCTTCTCCTCGAAAATCGAGTAATCGTCCGTTTTGGTCGACAACACGTAACGTTAAATCCGTAATGCTCCGCACGATGATCGGTAGGTAAATGATGTGCGCCGGTGTTTCCGATATCTTATATCCCGGTGGTACCCTCGGTGAAAATTCATGTATCGTATGAACGAGTTTGCCGTTGCTGTACGCGCCCGCGGTCACATTACATTCTACGCGGATAATGTTCACGTTGATAATGTTAATCGGCGTGTTCGACTCGTACCATTTTCGCGGCTGCAGTATACGGTTCGAGAATCCTAGTAGCGATCCAATGTTGTTAGGCTTGCTAAAATTTATTCTGTAGGCGCATTTAATCTCGCTCCTCATCGTATTGTAATTAGCGCGGAGCACTATCGGCCATTCTCCATCTTCAAAGTCACCGTCGTCAGCGTGTTTTTTATCGTCGTCACGAACTGCATGTCGCGGACGTTTTCGTGAAATTGTATGTTTCAAAAATTCATGTATCGCTTGCAGCTCGTACGATCCCTCGGGAATCGTAATTTCCGCGTCATCTTTGCCAAAGTAAAATTTATTATTCGTGGAATTCACGTTCGATATCGTGTGATAACTCTCAAAATCTGCTAGACCGAGCTCGTATTCACCGTCGCTCAAATCTACGGTGGGGAAGTAGTTTACCGCGAGAACGCTACTCCTCCCAGTCAGCGTGAATGTCATACGAGGGTGGTCCCAGAAGTACCCGACCTGACGTATAGATGGCGGTTGTTGCTTAAAAAAATTACTATGGTAGAAAGTACTAACCTTATAAAGCTTAAGTTTCAAGTTTTAAGACGCTACGTTGTTTAGTATTTGTTTGGCAGCCATCAATAGTGAACGCTCTCAGTGAATTTGTAAACATGAAAAAAATTAGTCATCGTTATGTGATACAATACTTTCATTTGAAAGGTCTCAGTCCAACCAATATCAAAGCCGAGCTAGATTCTACTCTGGGGGAGTCTGCTCCTTCGTTTACAACAGTAAAATATTGGGTGGCAGAGTTTAAACGAGGCCGTACGAGCTGCCAAGACGAACATCGCAGTGGTCGACCAAATGAGGTGACCACGCCAGAAATGGTAAAGAAAATCCACAAAATGGTATTGGATGACCGTCGATTGAAAGTGCGCGAGCTAGCAGACATGGTAGGCATTTCAAAAAGTGCTGTACATCGCATATTGACTGAAAATTTGGACATGAGAAAACTGTGCGCAAGATGGGTGCCGCGTTTGCTCACAATGGAACAAAAACAGCGTCGTGAGGATGTATCAATCGAGTGTTTGGCGATGTTTCACAGCAATAAAGCCGAGTTTTTGCGTCGATTCATAACCATGGATAAAACATGGGTCCATCACTTCACACCTGAGACGAAGGAACAGTCAAAACAATGGACTGAAAGGGGAGAATCGGCTCCAAAAAAGGCGAAGACAGTTCCATCTGCAGGCAAGGTCATGGCGTCAGTTTTTTGGGATGCGCGTGGGATAATTTTCATTCATTATCTTCAAAAGGGAAAAACAATCAACGGCGAGTATTATGTGAACTTATTGCAGCGTTTGAGTGATGAAATCAAGAAAAAACGGCCGCATTTGGCGAAAAAGAAAGTGTTGTTTCATCAAGACAATGCACCAGTTCACACATCCGTTATCGCGGTAGCCAAAATCAATGAGTTAAAGTTCGAATTGCTTCCTCACGCACCCTATTCGCCAGATTTAGCCCCCTCGGATTATTTTCTTTTTCCAAACTTGAAAAAATGGCTCAGTGGTAAAAGATTTGCCAACAATGAAGAGGTGGAATCTGCGGTTGATGGCTATTTTGAGGCGCTCGACGGTTCTCACTATAAACAGGGTATCGAAGCTATTGAACATTGCTGGGAAAAGTGTGTCGAGCTGAAAGGAGACTATGTTGAGAAATAAAAATTTGTTTCCCAAATTTTTTGTGTTTTCTTTGTTAGGTCGGGTACTTTTGGGACTACCCTCGTAGACATGTTGACCAAACTGTTTAACGAATACTAAGTTAAATAGCGCAATGTCTGTCTTTTAAATTCGCGTGTATCGACCGTTCGGAGAAACTGCAAACACAATTGTCCGCAGATGCTCTGATCGTAAGTTTGAACAGGTGTGTGATTATAATCTATTTTCATCACATTTAAATATCGCACCAATTCATTCGGTGGTCGAAGATTGCCGAAACTGTCGAAATATATAGCGCGATTCCCTCTCTTTGCGTACGCCACCCAATGAGTACCAGGTCCTTTGGTGTTATCCAAATTTACGATGCCGCTCTCATTTCGATATATACCACCGATCGGTAATGAGTCACGCATGAAAACACCTCTAAAATATGGAATGTACATACGTTTTGCCAGTTGCAGCAATTGTATGTTGGTAGTTACGCCCTGCGGCAATTTTAACGTCTCTTTGACGTTTTTTTTTTTTTTTCTCGTTAAGACTCCTCGTCCGTATTTGTATGGCGCAAGATACAATCCGTGACCTTCCATGGCGCGATTGTGACGTAGCATCTCTTGCATCTGATGTTGCGCGGCTTTTCCATCGTTCACCATCTTTGCTACGCCAGCCGCTCCACCGATCAGGGATCCCAGCGCACCCAACATTGGTAGAATCGGCAATAGACCGCCGCGTTTCGCTGCCGGAAGTATTCGTTTTTTCACCGTCTTTTTCTTCGTCTTCTTCGTCTTCAGACCCATACCGAACTTTGTCTTGGCTTTCATCGCTGTCCAGACAGCTGTGGCTGCGGCTCTCTCACCGAGAGTCGAATCTCTTGCAATGATGCGAGTTTGCGCTCTCTTGGCGAGTATCTTATCCGCCGCGTGTCTTTCGGCGAGATTGTTACTCCGAGAGTACGCTATATCGTGTTCACGGCACGCCGCGTCCAGTGGGTTGATACCTCGATCGCCTCTAGCTAATCGCTTTTCTAGACGCGTGCCCGGACCGCAAAACTGATAACCAGGGATATGAAATTCGATCGGAAGTGCGTTTATCGCGTGATTTAATAGACCTCTACCTATTTTTGTTGACATTCGCTGCAATCCTTTATCATCGGCGCTGGACCGTCAATGTGCGTTTGATGCCACGGTCGATTGTAATGTTCGAAACAGCGACGATATTGCTGAACCTCCGAATCAACCTTTATGTGTTCCGGAAGCTTGTCCCACAGTAGCTGCACGTAGTGACCAAAGTTTTGCAACAAAAGTGCTTTTGGCACAAACTGCAACTGCTCGGCGGTAAGCGTGAGAATATCTCTCTTGTCCGTCAAAAGAAGAAACATTTTCAAGACTGAGTGATTTCACTTCGACGCACCTCTATATATATAGGCAGGCGTTCGATCCAATCGGGAGTATAAAAATGAGATTCGTGCGACAACCTTTGACGATACGCGTGACGAATTGCGACGACAGATTACGATCGATGGGGGACAACGCGGAGATGCGCAGACACGGTACGATGCTACCGACTACTATACGCGCGATCGTTTGCGGCCCTTCGAATTGCGGTAAAACCAACGTTCTGATAAGCCTACTGGAAAGTCCGCACGGTGTACGTTTCGAGAACGTGTACGTGTACTCGAAGTCGCTGCAACAGCCGAAATATCGGTATCTGGAGAATTTGTTGACGTCGATCGACGAAATCGGCTACTTTACGTTCTCCAATAACAGTGACGTTATTCCACCGAGCGAGGCACGTCCAAACTCGATTTTCGTCTTCGATGATGTGGCGTGTGACAAGCAAGATACGATAAGAGAGTACTTCTCAACGGGACGCCATTCGAACATCGACTGCTTCTATCTCTGTCAGACGTACGCGAGAATACCAAAACATCTTATACGCGACAACGCGAACCTGCTGATTATGTCGTACTTGTTGGCAGCAAAAGTATGGATTTCTAGTGATAGACAAGGACAGCTCGCTTACAAACGGGCGATACAGAACAGGATTTAACGTGTTCGCGATTCCACAAAACGATTAGTTGTTGCCCAGTATTCTGTCGAGAGGGGTGAAACGCGAGCGCTCGACACTCTACCGACATGGCTGAGAGCGATAATATTCGCGAGCGTGAAAAGATTGCGAGGAAGATTGCGAAAACGAGCGAATCGATCCGCAAGAAACATCGCGCTTTGAAGACCGGTAAGATCGATGACGATATCGCGGTCAAGACCCACTTTAAGCCTATTATCGAACCGCTACAAAAGATCGTCGACTCGAGCCTGATCGCGGTGAAAAACGAGCCGGAAAGTAACACTGACGCGAAGATTAAAACGTTACCCATCAAGCGGTATGAGGAGGAGGGGGAGGAGGAAGAGGAGGAGGAGGATGTGACACCGAAAAAGAGGAAACGATTGAACGTGAATCGCTCATCGATGCCGCGTACATCTGATCCATCGAAACAATCGGACGCTTTACTGGATGAACCGCCGATAACCTCTACACCGTTCGCGACAACGAGAATCGTACAACCTATGATACCCGAAACACTTGCAAACGAAAATGTTTTCGAAACAACGGGCAACTCGCTCGAAACATCGTTTGTTCGAAACAGGTTACAAACGTCGGAAGGTCAAGAAATGTTGCGAAAGCACTTGGGGCCACTGGGACAAGAGTACATGAGCACTCTCCTCGGTGGCGATGAAAAAAAAGAGATTGATCACGTGTACGGTGTCTATTTCGACAAGGATGAAATGCTGCTCGGTAACAAACGATTCGACATCGACAGAGATGACTCTATAATTATAGACAAAGTGAGGTACATTGGCACACCTGGATTATACGAGTTGATTTTCAAGAGAATTCCCGATGACATTATTTACACGGAGGATGATATGCAAAAATACAAAAGCATATTATTGGCGACGAATGCGCATAAACGCAATTATGATGCGCAAGGTCAATTAAGAAGCAACAGGGGATACAAGTACAAACAAATAATCGCACCGTTGATGTCGATCGAACCGAAAAAGAAAATATCTGGAAAGGGAGTATTCATGCCTCGCGCGATGACGCTAACCGACAATAAGATCGATTACGTGCACTGGGATGATCCCAACGAGTTAGTGGATCGCCTACGATTGCTCAACGCTTCGCGCCATGCTGGCCACAACGCTCATGACAACGAGATCCTGTCAATCATCGAGGAACTTCGCGAAGTTGGCATTATTATAAATTAAACGGTGTCTCGACAAAACTAATCAGTCGATCGGCGTCACTCACATCGAAAAAATGCCTATCAACAAGTTTGGATTATTCGAACAGAGAAATGATGCAGCAGAGAGTAATCATTTGAGTAGATTGGTGACAAGTTATGTGCACCAAAACGCTCTGTGTCGCGTCGCTACGGACTATGATGCGAGATCGCGCAAGATTCGCCGTGTAGCGCAACCTGAGGCTGACACCGATGCCGTCAACAAACTGTACCTGGAGGAATGCATTAAAACGTTGAGGCATCAACAGAAAAAATTAGATGAGAGGCTGACTGCGCTCGAGAAGGACGTGCGAGCGTTACAGACTGCGATAAACGAGCTTCGACGTGCGGCTAACTCAGAAACGGCTATCAACCTGAATGAGTAGCAGTGAACGGGTTAGGAGCGGCTACCGAACGGTTATCGAACATCTACGAAGGGCTATCGAACGGCTACGAACAATTATCGAACAGCTGCGAAGGGTTATCGAACTGCTATCTAACTAGAATGAGTGGTAGTGAACGACCTAGCAACAGCTGCGAACGGCCTAGCAGCAGCTTCGAACGAGGCTACCAACATCTCAAGCAGGGCTGCGAACGAGGCTATGAACAAGTCATCGACGGCTACATGCGAGGCTACAAACAACTCAGGAACGGTTGCGAACGGGTCAATAGCGGCTACGAACGGGTCAGGAACGGTTACGAACGGGTCAGAAACGACTGTGAACAAGGCTGCGAACGGGTCAAGAACGATTTTCGAATAGGTCAAGAACGGAAGTGAACAACACAAGAACGGCTACGAACGGCTATCGAACGGATCAAGAACGGGTAAAAAACGGCTACGAACGGAAATGAGTGATAAAATGAACAATGACAACAAACGACGGCGATCGAGAAAAACCAGTGAAGCGAAAAACAACATAGTTTAGAGAAACGGCAGTTGGTGAACGAACTGCATGCACCGGCGAGAAAAAATTTTCCCCGAAGACACGTCATAGTGCGGGGATACGATGACCTGTGGCAAGCTGACATCGTCGAGATGCGTCCGTATTCCCGTTTCAACAGAGGTTACCACTACATACTCACCGTCATCGATGTGTTGAGCAAGCACGCATGGGCTGTACCACTCAAGAGTAAAGGTGGAAGCGAGACAGCTGACGCTATCACCGAAATAATTCGAGATAGCAAGAGATGTCCGAGAAACATACAAACTGATATGGGGAAGGAATTTTACAACGCTGACGTGCAACGGCTTATGCGAAAACATGACATCAATCACTATTCCACATATTCGGTGTTGAAGGCATCGGTCGTCGAGCGATTCAATCGCACGCTGAAGAACGATATGTGGAAGATGTTTACGCTAAACGGAACATACAAGTGGATCGACGCGTTGCCGCGACTCATATCGGATTACAACGCGCGCAAGCATCGAACGATCGGCATGCGACCCGTCGACGTTACCCCCGCGATTGCTGAAAGACTCTTGGCTACCGTGTACAATCGCGTAAATATTGCGGGTCTGGCAAAGTTCAAAGTAGGTGACCCGGTACGCGTTAGCAAGTACAAGACACTTTTCGAGAAAGGTTACACGCCAAATTGGACAACCGAGGTGTTTAAGATTGTTAAAGTGCAGCATACTAATCCCGCAAGCTATCTACTCGAGGATTATCGCAAAAAATCTGTCGCTGGAGCGTTCTACGAGCACGAGTTGCATCGCGCGAATTATCCGGACGTGTATCTCGTGGAGAAAGTATTGCGCAGAAGAGGTGACAAAGTTTACGTGAAATGGCTGGGATTTGACAATTCGCACAATTCTTGGATACATAAGGACAATGTGATTTAATTCATACAGATTGTATTTATTTTTTAATTTATGGAAAAATATACAATGTGTACAACATATATATAAAATATTTGAAATATGAAGATATACAAAATCTTTTATTAATACATCCTGTCCAATAATCGTTACAATATATGAAATATGAAATACAAAAAAAATCTTTATTAATATTCTATCTTTATTAATATTATATTACACACACATTACATTATAATATATTAAACACACACACAAACACATTACATTATATTACATCATATTACATTTACAACGTAAATGTAATATGATGTAATATAATGTATTTACTGTAATGTTACTAATAATGTTATGTAATTACATTTATATCTTATAGTGTCCCCATGGTAATGTGTCGGTCGAATCAGGTACGATATACCGCTTGTCGTCGTGCGGACTCAGAGCAATTTTCGTTTCGCAAATGGTGTATACTTTATGTAATTTTGATCTTATACAAGACTGCTGTCGCGTCATTTCAATTACGTCATTCAGGCACCGTGTATAATCGTCAAATGTTATCGTTCTCGCGACAACGTTACTCTTAACACCTTTTACTTTTTTTGTATCATTTTTGCCATTTACTCGCAAAGCGTACATTTTTGCTCTGAGCCCTACAAATTCGGTCATTACCGCGCCGTTATTTTCATCCTTCATTAGACCCGGTACTTTTTTATTCACAAGCGGTATACCGTACGCATTATCCGCAGCGTAATCGCTCGTATCAAATTTGGCAATATCTTGTTTCAAATTTTCATATACGTCTTCGCATTTAATATGGTATATTAGACTATCTGTGTCGATGTACATTATCCGACATTTGTCACGATACAGCGGTAACATATACTCGTGATGAAATTCGTACAAAGATGTTTTGGAAATATCGAGTATGCACATGCCGACATAGATTGGTTTATAGAATTTCACTTCAAGTTTCCGTAATTCTACGGCAATTAAATTTTCTGAAAAGACGCTTCTACTGTGAAAATTTGGTTTCGCTATCATTGCCTCTGCTCCGTATCGTCCGTCCCACTTTGTCAATAATTTTACATCGACACGATTACGCACATTTTCCATTGTTTTTCCAAATACCGCATTATTCATCAATTTATATAAATTTTTTTCAAAATTATTTTTTGCTTCAGTTCTAAATTGTGTGTTAAGTTCAATGTAACCGCGGAGCCATGTGGATTGAGCGAATTGTAATATGCGATGTATCTTTACGATACGAAGACCGTGACGCGTACATTGCTGCAGGTTGCGGTAGTGTATCACGTAACGCTTCTTATCGTACAGAGTCGCGAGTAGCTTGGCCTCCCGCTTACCGGGTGGCTTGTCGCGTGTCGGGCAAAACGGTAAGTCAGTGTGCGTGTCGTGAAGATGCTGCGGATATTCTAAATCTACTTCGAGAATATAGCCTATAAGCGAATCGAGCGCGATTGATGATATGTCAAAATTAGATATGTCGTCGACCCATCGAAAATCTGCATAAGGCAATGGCTGACACATTGCCCATCCGTACAAATTATTTACATCATAATACATAAGATATGATGATGGTTTCGATGGGTCGTACGATTGCATGTACTTGTTATTAGCGTGCGCGTATCTGTTTGAACATTGACTCAGCCCGCCGCGTATACCACGTTCGATAAACATGATCATATCGATGTCTGTAAGTAATTCGAACGTAATTTTCGTATGTTTTAGCATAGCATCCCACGTGTATCCGGGAAGAGTATAGTAATACGCTGGGTCGAGACCATAACTTTTAATACAACTACGCGGAAATTTTCAAAAATATCTGCTAATAACAAGACATCAATTTTTAAATACAGATCGCTATATTCGCCTAGCGTTCGAAGGGAGAATCGGTTCCAAACGTTTTCGGCGTGCGCGTAATCGCTCTCGGATACTGTGTCACCGGTCAAAGAACTGTAAAATGATTCGCGCGGCGGTAAACGCGTATCTTGCAACTTGTTGACACAGTCAATGTATTCGTACGGAAAAACACCCTTCCGTGTCAATAAATTGAAATTTTCTGTCGATAAATTTTGAAATTTAGATTTTAAAATTTTGAGTTTGTCTTTATCCAAAAACGATGCCAATTTGTCGAGACTTGTAGCGAGAAATTTATATGAATCGATAAAACGTAATTTGATATGATTTTTCGAATTTTCTTTTGCCAATTTAACAGTTTTTGTAAATGAAATATATTTTTCTTTCGTTATCGGAAGTAACTCGATTTCCCCTTCGAACACTGTAGCTATATCCTCGATAATGAAATGCGCGTCGTAACCTGATAAATTGTGAAAAACTACTGGAATACAAAAAGATTCTTTATAATTTAGATTGCAATTTGAGTGCGCGGGACCCCTGTATCGTCCGGTCAGATGGCAATGATCGCGTATGCGTGTATCGTCTTGTACGAATGGTTTCTCACATATATGACAATGCGTCGAGCTGTGAAATTTTCCCCACTCATCCGATGTCAAATTTACCATGGGGACATTTGTCGTTAAAATATTTTTTACACGCTGTGCTAAATTTTTAAGTTCTTTCGCGAACCACGAAACGCAATCGGCGCTACGACGAGAATGATACACGGATAACGAGTCGTCGTACGAACAATGTACATAATACGCGATACTAAATACCTTGTGATGCTGATATAAATTTTTTTCTTCTTCCTCTTTATCCGTCTTCACCAAAATGCATTCCAAGTCGGCATATACGATGCATGGAAGCCGTTCTTTCCGATTAAAGTTGTTGAACGCGAGCCACTTGTTCTCATCGCTCGGTAACCGGATAGCGCAGTCGTTCATCTGCCCACAGTCAACCATGTGTGACTGCAACTTGTCGTTCGAATGGAAGTAGTGCAAACATCTGCAAAAAAAAATCACAATTTTATCTTTTATTCAAAGATTTATAAAATTTATATATTACATATTTATTACATGTATACATACCGATCGCAGATATATTTTTGACCATCGTGTTTGCTCAGTTGCGAGCTTACGAGCCTGGAGAGATTTTTGATCCACGCGAAATGTCCAACGCTGTTATCTCGCGGATCTTGCATGTGCAACAAGTTGACATGCTTTTTTTTCTTCTCTTCACTGAGACGTATCGGAACAATGTTATTCTCTTTTTCAATACTATATACATTTATTGAAATGTCATTGGTGAGTTCAAATTTTTTAATTTGATTCACAGTCACTGGGAACTCAATGTCCTGGAGATTCAGCACCGTCGAATAGTGTGGATACCGAGAGCTTCTTTCCGCGTGACTTTCGGTGGGATATAGAGCAGCGACCACCGCCCACGCGAAACACGCATTGTCTTCGGATTGCACATTTATCACCGCTCTTTTTATCATTATTTCTCGCGGTAATTCAATATAGCATCCCGCGTGCATTGGATTATATTTGTTTATATTTATAGTTAAATTAATTATTCGCGACAATGCCCAACCACTATCGCGTTCCTGGAATTCTTCGAGCGATGCTAGCGTGGGCTCGATAACGCGGCGCTCGTACCACTCGTGTAAATCGGATGTGCGGAAGAGTTCATAGTTTCTCGTATTGACACTTTTGTTGGCGTGTTTATCACCGGACACAAACTCACCATTAAACACAGTGTTCACTTTGACATTAATGTGTCTTTGTATCATTTTCTGCACGTGTTCAAGCACAATGTCTTTGGCATTCTCGAGAAATTGACGAGGTTCGATGTAATTATTGTTTATTACCGCACCGGTCAGTATACGGTTTTTGAATGCCGTATCAATCTCCCGCCAAACGAGTCTTCCCGCGTTATTTTCACCACTATAATTACCACCACTAGGTATAAACCTTGTCTGTAATCGAATCTTTGCACTCTCGAGTCGCGCGATTCTAGCAACCAAAGATTGTCGAATTCCGATCGAGAGTCGTGGACGCTTGACACGGCTGCGTTCTTCGAGCTGTTCGATAAACTCTTCGCAACGCTGCAGCCATGCAAAATATTCGCTCAAGGTAGTGACTTGGTGGGATCGCTCCAACAGGTCGCGTTCGTTCTGTTCGATGTTTTCCATGTTTTTTTTTCTACTTTTACTGCGTACAAACTGGGCACATATCACACATTATTATATACAATGAATCCCTACAATTTGCACAGTATCGACCATTCACTGCATCGTGCGATCTAATCACATGCTTTCGAACAGCATACATGTGCTCGAAGTCTTGAATAGAGATCATACACGAAGCACATAAAGCTAAAGCACCACCCGTTGAATAGTAAAAGTATATGGCGCAAACTTTTGTACGTCCATTTAGTGCAAGGATTTGCGAATTAGGCACTATCTTATCGTCATAATCTGTAAGGTCCTCACTGCGATCACTAATATAATCACTGTCATTCGACAACGCGTGATCTTCGTCAGACGACTCAGCCAATATTGCCTCGAAATTATTATTTTCCATTTTTTTTACTCAAGCAACACTATCTGACACAACCATTATACTTTTTTTTCACCCGATGTACGCGCTCTCAAATCGTGTACTATGGTTTGACGCGCTTTCAAACACGTACTACGGTTTGACGCGCTTCCATCTTCCTTATATTTTGTCTAATCTTTTCTTCTCTCTGTGTTTATATGTGTATCGAGCATTTTATTGCATCTCAGAAAGATAATCTCCCTTCCTTATCGCTGGATTTTTTGCCGCTGGACAGAGGAGCAAGAGCACAAAGCTGCCGAATATCGGCGCTGATACGTCTACATAAAAATTAAACGTGAATTTTAAAAATTATTTAAGTGTTATAAGTAGTTATAATGGCAACTCAGGAGAAATACGTTGCGGAATTGGAACAACATGTGTTGGAGATAGCCGATATATTGAAAGAAAAAGAAAATTTTTGTGGAGGAACGCATCCTGATAATACCCACATTTATTAATAAACATTTATATTAATATTAAAAATGCCTATTTCATTTTAGAAAATAATTCCTCTCATCTCTCTCTTCCCCTTCGCGCTATCTCTCGCGTTCTCTCTCGTGCTAAAGTACTGCGCAAAGATGCGCTACCTGCAAAACATGGTTTGTTTTTCTTCTCTAGTTTTCTTCTCTTTCTGATATACATCCCTACTTTAAAATCTTTTTTCCGAGAGGATGTCCACTCATTGTGCTCTCACAAAGTCTCAAACCGTTGCACAGTGCAGTTAGAGAGTAAAAGTGCTTAAAATTAAGAAAGTGCATAATGCCAACCAAAATTGATTTCTTGCACCACGCGATACCGGCTGCTGTAAGTATTTAATAAAATATTTTAAATATTTTTTTTTAAACATATATAATATAGTGTTTTTTTCCAGTTTCTTAGAGGAGGCTTAACGAAATTTGTCGCTAGCGTCCGCCACCGGGGATGGGTGCAGATGGAGCGGCAGCAAATAAGGGAGGATTTGGATCGGTTGTGGGGTGACTTCAAAATAATTCAGCGTGATGAAGTGTTGTGGGGCTTGGAGGAGGAGGAGGAGGACGCGGGTTATTTTTTTGTGGATCCAGAAGACACCTTTTGTCTGCGGCAATTATTCGGAATGGAGCCCTACCTGGAGGTCGCCCCTCCCTTTGGGGCGGAAAATTGGAACTGTAAGTATCCTTTTAAATTTTATTAAATTAGTTTATTAATTAATCTATTCAATATTAATAAACATTTTGTTACAGAGGTCCCTGCTCCGGAACATGTACATTTTATATTTTATATTTTATATTTTATATACTTTTATTAAGACACACACACACACACACACACACACACACACACACACACACATTGTAATAAACACATACACACACGTTTTTAAAATAAAACAATTATTATAATATAAAATTGGTTCATTCTCTTGTTCCTCTCTCCTATCCTTCTCCTTGCAAGAACTTTAGTTTACACCTACCAAAACCTATGCCCTGACACGTCGGACCCAAGATCCCTCATAAAAAATATCAAAAAAAATAGGAAAAAGATAATTCCATCTATTTGTTGTTTAAACAGCCGAATATCACGTTCAGGACCCCCCCCCCCTTCGACGATACCGAGCGTCCCCCGCCCGCGTGACGTCAGCCCCCGCGCCGCCGAGATACCCCCGCGCCCCGCGCCCCCCTCAGAGGACCTGGATTAGAACTGTCCCTATCTATCTACTCTAATTCGTTTTCAATAACTTCAAGCCATTCTTTCCAATTATTGGACAACGTTTCCATAAGATGCGTTATGTCCTCCGTAAAATCATTCAAGTTATGTTCATCTCCCATGTTTATAATATTTTCTACTTCGTCTTTAATTGTACCTAAAAAAGTTATACAATATACGTTATAATATATTACTAAAAAAAAAAAATAGGAAACACTTTTCATACCCTAAAAATTGAGCTATTTTCAAACCGCTGAAGCTCGGCGAAAAATCATCGTAGACAAAAAATGAGAAAATCATTTTGAAGCTCGAAGTTTCAACTTTAACGCAGTCAATGGTTTTTTATCTTCCTTGCTCTGTGCTTTAAAAAAGAACACATTGTTCTGTTTCTTAAAATTACGTATTTTTGACATTCTGCAACTCGATAAAAAAATTTCTCTCGAAAAATTCAACTTAAGTTCTATACACTACAACATATTGCCTACAAAACGCTTTTCTTTAAATTTTCCTACGATTTTTTTGACCGAGTTACATGATTTTGAAACCAAACCTGTAGTTTTTATAAATAATGTCGATACTCGGCGAAAAATCATCGTAGACAAAAAATTAAAAAAGCATTTTGAAGCTTGAAGTTTCAATTTTAACGCGCTATCGGTAGTTCTTTAAAATTTTTTATTTTTCTTGTTTCGACATCATTTCTAAGATACAAGTTTAGTTTCAAAATTGTCTAACTCGGTCAAAAAAATCGTAGGAAAATTTTAAGGAAAGCGTTTTGTAGACAAAATGTTGTAGTTTATGGAACGTGAGTAAAATTTTTTGAGAGAAATTTTTTTATCGAGCTGCAGAGTGTCAAAAATACGTAATTTTAAGGAACAAAACAATGTGTTCTTTTTTAAAGCACAGAACAAGGAAGATAAAAGTATTTTTAAAAACCACTGACAGCGCGTTTTAAAGTTAAAACTCCAGGCTTCAAAATCCTTTTCTCATTTTTTGTCTACGATGATTTTTCGCCGAGCTTCAGCGGTTTAAAAATAGCCCAATTTTTAGGGTATGAAAAGTGTTCCTATTTTTTTTAGTAGTGTATTAATATTCGAGAATTATTGAGATTGTTATGCTTACCTGTTATGATAGATTTTAAATATTGAACTTTTTTTAAATTTATTAATTTCTGTTTCGTGTTGTGACGACATTAGTATTGCTTTGATCATTTTTCTCGCCTCCATTTCATCTTTGCATTTACAGAGAGCACCAATACTCGAAGCGTAAAATGTTTTTAATATTTTTGTAGAGCTTTTCAATAAACGGGTATATGTTTTGTGACAACTTTTCAATTAATTGTGGAGCGGTAGTCGTCAACAAAAAAGTTATTCGGTTCTTAATCGCGCGCGTGAGGGACTAAGGGTGTCGGCGTCCCGCGCGATTCGCAACGGAAAGACGGCCGAAAAAGTCGCGAAGCTAAGATTGTTGGGCGCCAGGTGCGGTCTTTCACGCACCAGTTTCACTAACCGTAGCGCAAATCTAAATTTCGGCCGAGAACCACTACGAGCTGGCTAGCTCACCTAATCGGTAGAGGGGCGGGGTGGGGTTGCACACGAATAGTTACAATTCACCGCCCAAAACGAGATTATTCGCGGTACGAGACGTAAGGCGGAGATATACGGGGAATAGGGCGCGACAAAGAATTAAAAATAAAGAGCGCGAAGTAAATGAAGAAAAAGAGAATAACAATTTATTAATAAAGTAAAATTGAAAGTGAGATAGTAGCAAATAGGTAGCATCTTAGTTCATGCTCGGCCTCGTTCATGACAAAGGGAAACAGAACCTGTGACTCAAATCGAGAATACGCACGCGATACAAGAGGTTCAGCGTAACACAAAAAAAATTGAAAATAAAATAATCTAATGTCGAGAGTACTGGCAAAAAATATAACCTTAAAGGTCGCAATCCATAATTCTCGTATAAGATAAAAACGGAAGCTAATTGACAGACAAAGACATTAATTATAGACCTCGGGAAACAGATAGAATAACGTTTAGCGTGGCGGACCGAATTAGATCGGTTAACCTTAAATAAACTCTAACAATAATCTTTATCGCAATAGCGGACCGATAATAGCGGCGAAAGTTCGGTCACCCAGCGGACGAGAGCGTTAGTCGGTATCGTTGGATCTTGGCGACCTTTCGACGGATTCGATTAATTACGTTAAGACACGCCGGATTTCTCTCGCGAGTCGAGATTCGGCTACGCACGCCGAGCTTAAGGTCTCTTTTGCCGACGAAGGACGAACAAACGACACGCTCGCCGCGTTCGCAAAACACACACGCGTACAACAATTATCCTCACACCAATAGACGCATATTCTCACACGCACGCACGTATCACGCTACGAACCCGTGATCGTCCTTCGCTAGGACGACGCGCGGCACGCAAATACTCGAACAAAAATTAAACAAAACGCGATAACAATAATGCTCTACTACGCCGCTCGCGACCGATTCCCAGGGACTCGACGCTGTCGTGATTTTAATACCGACGAGTTCGAAATCTTTAAACTTTCCACGGCTTGGCGCGAATCGTTAACACAATTTAATTCTCACCAAAATCTCGGGCTTCGCCCGTGCGACAAAAATTCACCAAAAATACGCGATTCCGTCAGAACAATGGAAATCAAGACTCGTAATAATCGTGGTACGCAATTATCAAGAATGGGTAGCCTCACCGGTAATTAACACCTTCTCGCCTTTTTGGCCACGTCACAACGAATTTAGATCGTCCTTCCGTACGGGCTCCGCGACACGTCAGGCCGGGTCGAGCGTACACGCCAGAGAGAGCGAACCACCGGCCGGCGTTCGATAGCAGGATCAATCCTGCGCGCACGCGGTGCGTAATTGATAGCCAATCACGGCCGCGCTCTGTTTCTCGCAGCCGCGCGACTTACTCAACTGCGTACCGGGGCTCTAAGCACCCCTCGCGACAACAATTATTAACTTCTTAACACGCCGTAATTCGTATCGTGCGGGGTTATTATCGTTTGTATTAATACGGCATGCAAGCCGTTCGGCGGACGGGGATCACCGCTAGGTGTATGTTAATACTTTCATGCAAACTTTCTTTCTTATCATTGTGTTCCTTAGTGCGTTATTAAGCGATGATTTAATTGTTCTCTGTAAGACCTTATTTTCGTATTATATTGTCTATCTCTTTCTAGTTATAAATACCCTTCGCGGAACTACCGCATCATCGATACATCCTCGCGTCGTGTTTACGCGTTTTTTCATGCGTCGCTCGTCTTACCGCGCGCGCCCCTCGCTCTACCTTCTCAGCGACGATCAGCTGACTCAAATCATCGACATGTGCGGTATATGTAACGACTTTTCTCTCTCGATTTTTCGGTTTGGTTTAAGCAGTCCTCGATCGACTTTCGTTAGCGTCACCTCGCGCTTCAGCCGCTCTCTTTATTCGAGAAATTTCTCTTTAAATCTGTATCGTAGTTGAGTGCATAATAAATAATCTGTGATCGTTAGTTTCTATCAAAGTTTCCATCTCTTTTTCTCTTTTTTTTTGTATGTGTTCGATCCTCTCAATCATTAATTAACAGTGTAATTGCAGCTGAAGGGGCCTTCTCTGCTCTTCCTTTGGGGCGTTTTATGTACCCAAAGTCGATCTGGCCCTGAGTGTTTTCCGCGGTTCGCTCCTGCCGAATTCCTCCCGGCACGTGAACATCATTCCTGTACCGCGTGCGCCGGTACCTAAGGTCGATGATGTTGGCTGTTGTGGCACCGGTGATCTTTCTCTCTCTCTCTCTGGTTCTCTCTCTCTCTCGTTATCGTTCTCGCCTCTCCCTTCGATACGGCTCTCTCTCTCTCTCCCGGTACGGCTCCCGAAAATATAACAAAATCAAAGCGAATTAATAATACAATTATTTTACGACAGCGCTCTTTTCCCTGGGATCTTGGTATCGCTCTCTTATGCTCGCGTGGCGTGGACGCTCGGCCCTTTTTGGCCCGCTTTTAGGGTGAAGTGGACGCGCGTCGAGACGGCAACGTCACAGTTTTTATAAAGGGCGCTCTATCGATATGTATGTAACAACGAGGAATATTATTTTTACATTTGCATAATCATAGATATTATAACATCCATCAAATGTTCTCGCTGCCGCATGAAGAAGCGCGAAAGAGTAGTCTACGCATATCTGTTTAGGTAGAGGAATTTTTAGCGACAACCATTCATTAAGCCAATGCTGTATGCTTGCAACTGAATGTTGCTCTGTGATTATTTGTGCAATAGGAAGCTGTCCTTCTTTAACATTTACAACAATTTAATATAATAAAATATAGACAGTTCTTTTGCCCTCGCATATCATGATTTCTTTAAATCGTACTCCAGTCGCATCGATATACTAGATTGTTCTGATATTTGGAAAAAAGCTTTTTATCAATCTGCACTTGCAGGTTTATGCAGTAGTAAATGTAAAAAGGTCGAACCCTATATTTCCAATGCAATTGCTGTATTTTGTCATATTTTTCATAATGACAAGTGCTTGTACAGGATTTGAATCTAGATAACGAATGCAAACTTCTTCGTTTTGTGCAACATGCAATACATTACTAGATCGAATTAAAAGATATTTTGGATCCCCAGGTTGCATTAAATCTGCAGCTTGTGTTGCTCGATTAGTATAAACACCTGTTTTCTCGAGCTCTATAACCATCATTTTCTGAGTTTCTCCTCGTAAATATAACGACCGCATTTTTTGTTTTTTTTTGCCATTTTTAAAACTACATAATAATATGACATTAATGTTACAGTCTCTTAATTCAAATTTTACATAAATGATGCTACTACACCGACAATATCCAAATTTAGAAACAAATAATATATAATATAATAACATTATATATAGTAACCGACAAAAAAAAGGGACCACCTCTATTTTGTAAGTTTTTGTTTAAAAATTTAAAAAAATAAAATTTTGAATGTTTTCGGCTCAAATAATTCTATATTAACTTAATTCTAATATTCACAAAACAAAAGAATATTTTCTTCAGATTAATTTTTTGTCGTTTTTTTTCAAGAATGTTCCGTTTAACATTAGGACAAAAAAAGAAAGCACATTCAATTTTCAAGAAGGAAGATCAGAAGAAATAAAAAAAACTAAAGTTAATATTTGGTGTGACTTCCTTTCGCCTTGATCACTGCTTGGAGTCGTCTTGGCATACTCTCCACAAGATTTTGAAGATATATTTCTAGTCTAGTTCCTCCCAAGTTTTTCTAAGCGCCGCAAAATAATTTTCCTTGTTGGTTACCCCAGTTTTATCAATCTTCTCATCTAAGATCGATCATAGATTTTCTATGGGATTAAGATCGGGTGATTGTGGAGGCCAATCAAGAAGTTTTATTTCACTCGATTTGAAGAATGTCTGAGTACTTTTCGTCGTATGTTTCGGATCGTTGTCCTGCTGGAAAACGAAATTGTCTTCCAACCCGACTCGAAGCAATGATGTCTCCAGATTTTCGCAGAGAATATCAATATATGTATCTGCCGTCAATATATTATTGATTTTGACTAAATTAAAATCTACTCCTGCCCAAGCAAAGCAACCCCAAATCATAATGCTGCCTCCTCCGTGCTTTACAGTCTGCTGTAAGTGACGCTCTTGATATTCTTCCCCGCTTTTTCTCCACACTCTGAGCCTTGTTTTTCGATTGAATAGTTCAAATTTACTCTCGTCAGATCATATAACCTTTTTCCAAAAGTCAATCGGCATTTCTGCATATTTTTTGCAAACTCCAGACGCTTAATTTTATTTCGCTTGTTGATAAGGGCCGCTTTCTTGCAAATCGGATGTACAAATTTGCTTCCCGGAGTCTACGCCGAATTGTTTTATGCGATACCTTTAGCTGGAGGTCCTCTTGAATGGCCCGTACCGTTAAATATGGATTTTTTAAAATTTCTCATACAATACGAGAATCGTCCTGATCGATAATTGCTCGATTTCTTCCTCTTCCTATTCTGTCCACAACAGAACCAGTCTCCCGAAATTTTTTCCACAGCTTTTGCACTTGGGTCTTGCTTACTTCGAATTTTGCTGCTACTTTTCTTTGCGAAGAACCCTTTTAAATATCATTTATAATTAATTTTCGGATTTGTGTACAAGTTTGTTTTCCAGTCATCTTCACACACGAACTTTCTCAATTGAGAAACAATCAGCAAATGAAACAAACGCACACTACAAGGTTACAATAAACTAAACAAAACACAGTATAATTTTGCTCAGTGAAAAGATAGAATACTTCAATCAATAAGCGGAATTTTTAATTTTGAGATAGTGATTTCTTTTTTTTTGTCCTACTCTTAAGCAAAACAATTTTGAAAAAATTAAGAAAACATAAATCTAAAAACAATAATAAGAAAAATCTTACGAAAAAGCTAAAACTAAATCAATAAAGAATTATTGTAGGATGTTGAATTTGGCATATTTGTCACGCGTGCGGCGCTGCGATTTCGATATATCGGCGTAGCGAGCGAGGCGCAGGCGGTGCGTCGGGGAGCGAGTCGCGAATTAGAAGCGAGAGGATATAGACGTGCAGCGAGCAAAGAGTAGTGTCGTGACAGAGCATTTCTTCCAAATCTGTCGTTTGACTGCCTTTTGTATTACTTTTTTAAATTAAAGGAGACTCAAAACGGGACTGGTCCGACCATCGTTCTTTTACCTTATTATTAAATCCTACATAATCTCATCGAAAAAAAATATAGAAATTTTTTAATTTTCTCATAATATTTATAAAGTTTCTTTCTTTTGTAGGTTAGGATTGACGAATTAATCCAAATTACAATGTGTTGCTCTGAAAACAAAGTTTTTTTTTATTTTCTTAATCACAGGTTCTATTTACATCTTTACAAACACTTACCTGAAAACAAAGAAACGACATTTAAGTCTTTTTGTTTAACTTGTCAATTCCTATTTTTAATTTCTATTCCGTTAACTCTCCTCGTGGTTCTTAGCTTTTCTTATCGTCTAAATATCTTTCCTACTTTACTCGCACGGCAGCGCACGGAGCGCGGCAAAGTTCAAAATTCCATAAATACATTTTCTTTACATCTCCCCCCCTTGGGAAGAAAATTTACAGCAAAATTTTCGTTAGTTTTAACATCCATCTTCTTCTTCTTCTTCTCTAGGAGTTGGGATAAGTTTTGTGATGTGGAAAAGGTTTGATTCTGATTTTCTGTGATCTGTATTAATTCTGTATATGGAGTGAGATACTTTCTCCACAATTTCATATGGTCCAATCTTCAGCTCATCCAATTTTCTTCTATTCAATTTGTTTCCATTCTCCACGTACACCGTATCTCCTACGTTAAATTCATAGTTTTTCCGACTTTTATCAAATAGTTTTTTGTTGTAGTTGTGTGATTTTATCGTATTTTCGAGTGCTATCTTCCTATCTTTGAGCCAATCCCTTTCTGGTTTTTTCAGCTTTAGTTCATTCGGTAAGACAGTAACATTCGTGCCGTCTAATAGATACCTTGGTGCAAAGCCGGTAACCGAGTGTTCAGTATCGTTGTATTTATTTACACATTCTTGAGCTATTGTCGTCCAAGCTATCTTTTT
Organism: Lasius platythorax; assembly: GCA_963971435.1. Taxonomy (NCBI): domain Eukaryota; kingdom Metazoa; phylum Arthropoda; class Insecta; order Hymenoptera; family Formicidae; genus Lasius; species Lasius platythorax. Next base: position 18,771,823 of record OZ020537.1, read on the forward strand.
TTCTTTTTCGTTCATTTTACATCTGATTTTGTTCACAAGCGTTTGGTTTAATCTTTCATTCAGGCCGTTTGAGAATGGTGCATTTACTGCCGTGAAAACCATGGGGATTGACTTTCCATTTAAAAATTCCTTGAACTCCTTTGAATTTATTCCTGAATATTGATCCGTGAGAAGTAAACCAATTTCATTTGTTTCTGATATGTTCTTGATTAGTTTTACAAAATCATTTGCACTCTGTGTTTTTGAGGTTAAAATGTATGCATATCTTGTGAAATGATCCACCAGAAGATGTAGATATCTTTTTGTGGACCTCGAACCTCCAAAACCCCCGATCGTGTCTATCGAGATTATTTCGAAGGGTTTCGTGGCCGGACCTAAGTGCGACATTAACCCAAATTTGTCTTGTCCTCTTGATTTATTTTTTTTTACATATTTCGCAGTTTCTACAAACTTCTTTTATGTTCTTCGTCAAATTTTTCGCTGTCTATAATGGACTAATTTTCTTTAGCATTTGTTTAATACCTATATGACACAGGTTTCTGTGTATGTTTTTCAACGCTTAACTTTTCTGATAGAATAATTTTTGCTTTTTCCTTAACCTTTTTGAAGTATATTTTGTGTTTCTTTATTAATTTACTCTTTTTATTTTGTACCTCTTCATTTTTTTCTGGTCTGCCTGAATATCTTCCAGTTTTATTAAGTTTACAATTTTTAATTGTTCTTCCTTGTTTTCACTTGGTCTTAATACTGGGTTTCTGCTTAAACAATCTGCTTCCAAATTCTCTTTTCCTGGGACATACTTGATTTTAAAATCATATTGTGACAGATAGAATGTTAAGTCTCCTAGCTCTTCATCGGTCCTAGATTTGATATTAATGTTCTCTAACGGTTTGTGGTCTGAATATACTGTAAATGATTTACCCATAAGCCAGTATTGCCAGTATTTCACTGCTTCTTTGATAGCTAAGCATTCCAGATATATTGCTTTTTTTCTCTTCTGGGCTTCATTTAGTTTTTTTGAGAAGTATGCCACCGGTTTTTCTTTTCCATTAGGCTGCGTCTGTTTCAAAATAGCCCCAACACCTTCCAAAGATGCATCCGTGTAAATGTTAATTGGTAATTCTTGATCAAATATTTCTAGGATCAGTTGTGAACACAGCAGTTCTTTTATTTTCTCAAATGATTTTTGACATTCCTCTGACCAAACAAATTTCTGATTTTTTCTGTTATGCAGTGGGTCTAGGGTTATTGCACTCTTTGGTATGTATTCATGATAAAAATTGATTTTTCCTAGAAACTGCCTGATATTCTTTTGAGTTTTTGGAACCGGGAATCCTTTTATTGAAATAAGATTATCTTGCACTGGACTAATTGTATTATTTTGTATTATATGCCCGAGATATTTCACTAAGTCTGATGCGAAAGTGCATTTCGTAAATTTTAATCTAAAACCCTCTTTTTTTATTGCTTCCGGTAGTTGTGTCAAATGGTTTATGTGGTCAGAAAAAGATTTAGAAAATATCAGTATATCATCTATGTAGTTAACAGCAAAATCAGTAAGTTTATACTTCCTTAATATGTTACTTAGTATCCTCTGAAAAATTGCTGGTGAGGTTTTAAGTCCAAAAGGCAGGCAGGTCCATTGGAAATGTCCTTCCTGTGTTACGAATGCAGTTTTTTTTCTATCTTCAATTCGCAGAGGAATTGACCAAAATGCCGAATTGATATCTAATGTTGAGAAAAATTTGCAGTTCCTTGTCTTTATCATTAGGTCTTCAATCAATGGAAACGGTTGAGCTTGAGGTGTTACTATTTTATTCAGATCTCTGAAATCTATACATAGTCTGGATTTTTTGTTGTCTTCCTTTTTAAATGCCAAAGTTACTGGTGCCGCAAATGGACTGTAGGATTCTTCTATCTCTTTTTTATCTTCTACCGTGCACCTGTAAGGTCTCTTACTACAGTATTTATCAACTAATAAGTCTATTCGTGCTTCATATTCTCTTACCTTGCCGACATCATATTTATCCTTCGCAAAGACCGATTTATATTTGTCTATCAGTTTTTCTATTTCAGCCTTTTGGTGGTGATTTAAATGCTCTATTTTTATTTCAAAATTTGCCTCTTCTACATGTTCATTAAAATTTATTAAGTGCTTTTCTGTGACATCACTGTCCTCTTCCATACTTCTTACTTCCGACTTTGTTTTTTTATTTGTAGAAATTTCCTCTTTATATTTTTCTTGTAAATTTAAACTTTTTTTCTGAGTTATTTCTAGATCCTCGTTTTGAATTAATTTGAATTTTTTTATTATATCTAATCCAATCAAAAAATCATATTTGAAATTCTCTTTATCAATAATGTGTTGTGCCTCGGGGTGCGAGGGCAATAAATTTCGGGATCGTTGCCGAATTAGGAGTGGGGACTCCGGGATGCCAGGGGCTCGATAAATTGACTCACTTGTAGTTGTGCTAATTATATCACTTTTATTTTATTAAACGGTATTCACAGTATTCACTAGCGCGTATTTATTTGATACACCTTTCTGCGCTAAGTTATAAAGTATCGTTCGCGGCTCACGGCGCGTTAAATTATGTTTCGTTGATCACTCGCGACTTTGGCGCGTTAAACGATTCCCGTATTAGCGATAATTAAATAGATCTGGTATTACTCAGATTTGATATACGACTGCCCGGCGCGCATCCGCGGCGGGCCTTTTATCTCTTCGTTATTTCCGGGATTTTCGGGGGCGCGACCAAAGTCCAAGTGCAAGCGAAGCAGGTTTAAAGTTGAACCTCTTCGCTTGCACTTTCGCAAGTTTTTTGGGCGATCGCGCGTGAATTGCTATGCGAGCATTCCGCGCGGTCAATGCCCTTTTATTTCGACATTTCATATTGAAAAATGTGGTTATAGCTTCCGGGCTATAACAATGTATACATCAACTTTCTTTTCTATATAAAAAATCTTAATTTTTAAAGTCGTCAAACCCCTTGTTTTTTTAACACCATTAATTGTTACTAAATCTGCATTATTCGAACTATTTTCTTTTCCTTTTAATTTCAATAACTTAGAATTGATTAAAGAAACATTTGAACCTGAATCATAAACTCCAAATATTTCCAATTTATCCTCCACTACTAGTTTGACGGTTATTAATGGTGTTACTATTCGTTTTTTGGCCAGTCTCGTTTAATTCAGCTTCTATCACCGAATTGTTTACATGTTTTATGAAGTTTTTTTTTCTCTTTATCCTCTTCTTTTGCTTTAAACCAGCATGTTGCTTCAGGGTGATAACGAATACCTTTATTTAGTTTTTCACAAATCTTGCATGGTTTGTGATCTTCATTTCTTCCTTTAGTATTCAGATTTATATCCTTTTTCTTTCCAGAAAAATTTTTTTTATTCACCATGTGTTCGTATTTGCTAACTTCATTAAACAAATCCACTGTATCTTTTAATGTTTCTTTATCAATTTTATTAAGTATAAACTCTGGTAGGCCAGCTGCAACAAGATCTACCAAGGTACCTGCGTCAATTGATTTTCTCATATCCAATAAAAGTTTTTCTTTTCTCATTGCGTAATCTAACAGTGAACCATCTTTGTATTTGTATAATAGTGCATAAGTAACTGGATTCCATCCCTTGTTCGCAAATGATTCACAAAATTTGCTTTTCCATGTTGACCATTCCGAGTCCATTGTTAATTTTATAATCATTGAGCTGTACCAATCTACACATGATTTATTCATAAATAATCTGAGTATTTCAATTTTCTTTTCATCTTCTGTCACCTTAAAACGTGTACAATCTCTTTCAAAAATATCAATCCATTGGTTAGCATTAGGATTTTTGCTTGTAAACTTTTCAATTACAAACTTTTCTGCTATATTCTTTAAGCTTTTCTGTTCATTTGCCTGTGTATTCTCTACTAATTTTTCCAAGATCTTTTCCCACGTATTTGTTTCATTTGGATGAGCAGCAGCACCTTGTTGTTTATCTTTCTCTATTTCTTCTAAAAACTGCTCTGCACATTGTATATTTCCATCTTCATCTATGTAAGCTTTTGCTAGTTCCTCTGTCATTTTTATCCAAACTCTTCTACTTTGGTACCCTTTTTTCAAGCTATTCTTCACTTTATTATAAGCCGTTGTTTTCGTTATCTCTCTGTAGAAACTAACTGATTGTAACTCTTCTGGTACCGCGTACACTTTGTCATCTTCCGTGGCAATTGAGGTTATGGCGTATATGTTCGATTTTCCATCGCTTGCTGGTATTATCGTAAACTCGAAACGAAGTTTCTCCATTTCTTCTTCTTTTTTTTTGTATCTTGTATAACCAGAAATGTCGTTTTATAAGGTTTCTTTCTTTTGTAGGTTAGGATTGACGAATTAATCCAAATTACAATGTGTTGCTCTGAAAACAAAGTTTTTTTTTTATTTTCTTAATCACAGGTTCTATTTACATCTTTACAAACTCTTACCTAAAAACAAAGAAACGATATTTAAGTCTTTTTGTTTAACTTGTCAATTCCTATTTTTAATTTATATTCCGTTAACTCTCCTCGTGGTTCTTAGCTTTCCTTATCGTCTAAATATCTTTCCTACTTTACTCGCACGGCAGCGCACGGAGCGCGGCAAAGTTCAAAATTCCATAAATACATTTTCTTTACATATTTAGAACACAAACTTGCAAAATAGGAGCGGTCTCTTTTTTTTGTCAGTCACTGTATATATATATATATATATATATATATATATATATATATATATATATTGTACATGTCAGGCGGCATGTTCCAGGACGTTTTTTTATGTCCTACGGCAGGTTCGGGGACATTTGGTGCATTCCAGGACGGTCCTGGAAAAATTTTATATCAAATGGTGGATTCCAGGACGTCCCGGAATGTACCATTCTGGGCTATTGGCACGTTTCAGGACACTATGTATGTACATTGTGAATGTATATACATAAAATGTATGTACAGTCATGATGTACGTATAGTGACTTGAAAAATGCCAGTAGCCCAAAATGGTATATTTCGGGACGTCCTGGATAATACCAGAGCATATAAAATGTCCTGGAATCTACCAATACATTACATGTACATATATAAAATGTACGTACATACGTGATATACATACATAATGTCCTGAAAAGTGCCAGTAGCCCAAACTAATGTATTGGTAGATTGCTGGAGACATTTTATACGCTGCGGTATTTCCCAGGAAATATACCATATTGGGATATTCACACCTTCGGGATACCATGCACATACATCATGAAAGTACATACATATAATATATCAGTAGATTTCAGACCATTTTAAGTGAAATGTCATTATATCTTTGATATGGTAAATAAGCAGAATGCGAAATTCTTTTATAAATATTATTTGCATACACCTTCTCTTTGAAATAACTTTCAATGAAAAGGACTACTTAACTTTTAATATATTATTTATTATTATCAAAAAATAGTTTTTTTTTATTTTCGTGAATTTCATTCTAGCGTCAGAATAAATTTTCAACAACACCTGAAAGCTTATAATTAATACTTCCAATAAAGTTGATACTTAGTAAGTGAAAATATAAATGATTAGTAAATTATTATATTTCTTGACATGAAATTGAAATGGAGTCTAAACGCTGTTTCACTTTTGTTTTATTATACTTGCACCTTTAACGAGTTAGTAGATAAGACGTGTCGATATCTCAAGTATAACAAACGTGAATATTGTCACTTTTTTATTTTTGTTCGTCAACGATACAATAAAACTATGACATCCACAAACAAACCACATATATTATAAAATTTTTATAATTGCTTTAATGAATATACACTTATCAATTTAACATGTATGTTTTATGACATTTTATGCAAAAGAAAATTATATTGCATTTTTCTGTTAACGAGGTACATATTCTAAAGTAAGAACTTTTGCGTGTATCTATCATTTAAAAGAAGATGTCTTGTTTTAACTCATCTATTACTCTTTCTTCTTTTTATCACAACTTTATCAAGGAATATTAATATAATTCGACCTAACTAGCAAATATTTTTGGGGAGACGTATCTCTTGGTCCGAGATTACAGGATCGAAAGGGTCTGAATAGCTTAGTTGGTTAAAAGCAGTCGCCCGGCAAGCGAAAGACGCAGGTTCGATTCCTGCTTCAGCGACTTTTCGGACCTATATTTTTCTCGCCTATTTATTCACTGTATGATTGAAATATAATCAGGGGAATCTTGTAATCTCGGACCAAGAGATACGTCTCCCCAAAAATATTTGCTAGTTAGGTCGAATTATATTAATATTCTCTATTTGAATTTATTTACTAGCGACAGAAAATTATTAATTAGTTAATTTAATTCGCTCCTGGACCTAAATTATGGAGCTAACACACAATATTAGAATTTACATCTTTCACCGTTGAGAGCCGGTAAATTGTTCTCAAAAAATTATTGTTTACTAACATCTATTTAAAAGGCAATTGAAAAATATAGGATCGAAAGGGTCTGAATAGCTTAGTTGGTTAAAAGCAGTCGCCCGGCAAGCGAAAGACGCAGGTTCGATTCCTGCTTCAGCGACTTTTCGGACCTATATTTTTCTCGCCTATTTATTCACTGTATGATTGAAATATAATCAAGGGAATCTTGTAATCTCGGACCAAGAGATACGTCTCCCCAAAAATATTTGCTAGTTAGGTCGAATTATATTAATATTCTCTATTTGAATTTATTTACTAGCGACAGAAAATTATTAATTAGTTAATTTATCAAGGAACTTATGACTTTTCTATCTTTGACAAACAATGCAACGTTTTTTTGTTTTGAAGTAGAAAGTAAACAATATTACTGAGGATGCAATTAAATGCATTGCAATGTTTGACTTTATTGTTTTACATAAAAATTAATAAACTTTCATAAAAATTAATAAACTTACATAAATTAATAAACTTACATAAAAATTAAAATAAACTAAGCTAAACTAAAAAATAAACTAAAAATTAAAAATCTTTCCCTAAAATTAACGGATAGAAATAGTTCATCAGGATAAATTCATTGAAAAATGGAAATACTGATAAACCATATCTAAACCTAATATCCAAATCTTTTTGATAGAGTTAATTTTTTAACATAAACTATGGATAACAAAAAAACGATACTTTTTCATGAATATCCTTCTTATGTTCTTATAATGTACTATAAGTTTTCAAAAAGTAATTTTTTTTTGGTCATTATTCAATAAACTTATCCTCTTCCGCACAATAAAATCAGAAAAAAATTATTGAACATAAGACATAATAATTAACATATTTTCCGTTTCTACTTTATGTAAAATAATATTTCCTATATTATAATTCAACAACCAATAAAATATATATTTATTCACTATAGAATTAATATAAAATAAAAAACGTATTTATATAAAAAAAAATCAAAAACGTATTCAATCATTGCATTTTTTTCATCATTTTTAACCTTCCACAATAAAATTTGAATTAAAAGAAACTTAACACTTTTGTACGATACGTTTAAAAACCTACTATAATTATAAAATACTGATTAATGATGTACTTCTTCTTGTAATTACTGTTGTTATGGCAATTACATCATCGATTAATATTCTAAATTCTTTTCACTTCGAAAAAAACTAAAATTATGTTAACGTAATTCTAACATATGTTTAACGTAATTCTTCAAAAAATGTCTTGAAATAAATGGCAATTTTTGAAATTATTGTACTGTACCACCATTAAATACCTATTTTGTCTTTTTAGTGCCTTCTTAAATCATTTTAATGACATAATTTTGTATTTTTTTGGGTGATATTTTTGTGAAAGTTTTATTCCTCTTCGTTACTTCTCGACATTCATCAATGGTGGGTGCACGACGTTTAGTAAGATGAGAAGCAAAGATGTAAGCCATGTGCTTTTTCCAATGTTCCTTTGATGGGCTCTTCTTTGCCCTTACTTTTTTCACTGACGGTGAAGTACTTTTTCGTTTTTTCGCATTTCGAATTTGGTTGTGTAACCAAGTTTTCACAACAGCTGGTGTCCGTGACTGCAAAATATTGTAATTTCTTTGAATTTCTTTAATTTTAGGTAGAGAGGGGAGAACACCATTTTAAACATAATCATCGAAATAATGTCCAGCGCTTTGTATTTCTTCTTTGGTCCAACGTCTTTTTTCTATTTGTGACTATTCTTTATTGTCGTTCAATCGCTTGCGTTTCCATGAATGTGACAATTCGAGAGAGGAATCTTGATAATTATCAGTCGATGTATCCACTTCATCAATTTTCTTTGATTTTTGCAGCTCAAATTTTGATCCTGATGATATTTTTCTTTTTCATCTCAATACCCTTTCATCACCGCTAGAAGATACCAGCGAGAAATCATTTTCCTTCCTAGCAGAGAAATTCATAAAATCACCAACGTTGCTTGACTCTGTGTCATGTACATTTTTCGATGAATTTAGTGCAGAATCATCTTATTGGTCAGAAGTATTTATACTTGGCTCAGAATCACTTTCATGTTCCTGAGCTTTCTCTAAAACTTTAGACATTGACAGAATATCTACTTTTGCTACTGGTTGTCGATAAATGTTTTTATGAATATCTACATGATGTCCCATAAAATTAGCCACTGTCGAAATTTCTGTTTCATTCATTTCCATATCAGCACATTTGGTTGCTATATGCTTGGGCAGAGAAGTACGTAGTGTAGGCTTTTTGGCTCCACAGTAATCCGAGAATTTTCGCATCAACACAGTTGCTCTCAAAAGTCGGTGACGCTTTGGATTGGAATTCGACAAACCAAATACGTGCGGCTCGCACGTGTAGACTCGCCGAGAGTCGCGGAGATATCCGCGACCCCGATACGGCAGGCAGGTAGTATGATCCCAGCTAGCTCTCCGTCCAGCGATGGCTATTCGCTAGCCAGGGGGTTAGGGAGAGTACAGAAGAGAGACACTGTGTAGGACTGTACGGCTTTGGACGTAGACGACTCTTCCCGTGTCATTAGATTCGACGATGGAACCAGTGCTCGCCGCCTTCCGCCCATCATCTATCTGCTACGACCGAAGTCACATTATCCAGGGTTCGCGACAAGGACGCTAGATGATCGAACTCCAAATACTAATTATATACAAAATTAGACTACGTACGCACTATGTACAAAAGAAACGTGGACGATGCACACGGACACTATGTACAGAAGAAACGTGGACGATGCACACGGACACTATGTACAAAAGAAACGTGGACGATGCACACGGACACTATGTACAAAAGAAACGTGGACGATACACGGACGCTATGTACAGAGGAAACGTGGACGATGCACGGACGCTATGTACAGAAGAACCGTGGACGATGCACACGGACACTATGTACAGAAGAAACGTGGACGATGCACGGACGCTATGTACAGAAGAGACGTGGACGATGCACACGGACACTATGTACAGAAGAAACGTGGACGATGCACGGACGCTATGTACAGAAGAAACGTGGACGATGCACGGACGCTATGTACAAAAGAAACGTGGACGATGCACGGACGCTATGTACAGAAGAAACGTGGACGATGCACACGGACACTATGTACAGAAGAAACGTGGACGATGCACGGACACTATGTACAGAAGAAACGTGGACGATGGACACACACACACACACACGCACGCACGCACGCACGCACGCACGCACTATGTACAATAAATATAGACTACTATTTGCAATTAATATTTACAATTAATTATTTACAATTATTAATTGTAACTATTTACAATAATTTAAATATACAATTACCGACGCCCCATTATCTCCGCCATTCGCTGGAGCTTTTTACGATGCGCGTTTCGAAATTCCGGGGTTGTTTTACCCGCTGCTAATTGATTCGCCCGTGTTTGAATTTGCAATATCGAGTAATGTGCAAATAATTTTCTCTTCTCGTCTTGCAACTCCTTCCAAGTGCGGTATTTCCGATAAAACGATACCTAGAGAATTTTTTCAAGAATTGCTTCGTCGTGCTCGATGGTCAATTCTCTCCGTCTATGCACTCTGCTGCTGCTGCTGCTGATGGATCGTGTTTGCATTCGTGTATCGGAAGAATATGTCGGTCCTTTGTCGTTGGAGCGGTTTAAGTGGGCAGCTATGCGAGCGCTGCTTCTTACGCTACTGCTCGACACGGAAACTCGGCTGCTATCGCTCGTCGTTCGAGATGATCTCGACGAATCGGACGGAGTGGCGGAACGTGTCGTAGTGGCAGTGGCGGAACGTGTCGAAGTGGCAGTGGCGGAACGTGTCGAAGTGGCAGTGGCGGAAGATATCGATATTATATCATCATTATCAGCCGTTCTAAAGCGGCTGGTGTACGAGCGTGTTCGTCGTCGTATCGGAGGACTAGAATCAGAGGACGCTTTTCGTCTAGCCGCGATACGGGCGCTTCTCCTCGGAGTCGAGACGACGCTCGATGTAACGCGTCTGCGTCTACGTTTTCTCGACGTCGGTTGAGCCAAGGAGGAGAGAGAGAGAAAGCTTCATTTATTGAGCGCTCTGGGACAAGTCCCCTCAAGCGCAAAAAAGTAGCATACAAAAGTATGTAGATATTAAACAAATTAGTTTGTGCGTAGATTTGATTAACATTATTAATATAAACAGTAAAGCAAAAGTATAAATGGTATTCATAGTAATAGCAATACACAGAGAGAGTGTGTCAGAGAGAGAACTAGCAATTAATGTATTATGCAGATATTTGCAATAAAAGCGCATAGAGCTTTTGTTTAAAGTCGGTCACCGTCTGTGCGTCACGAATAATTAAAGGAAGACCGTTCCAGAGCCTAGCCGAGACTGACCTAAAAGATCGTTTGAACAGCTCAGTACGACATTGTGGTAAAGTGTGTTCCTCGAAACTCTTGTAGCTCTGTCCGTTGTTTGTTCTCTGAGGTTGAAATTTTCATGCAAGAAACTGGGCTGTTTCGTCCGTAGTATGTTATAGAGTTGGCATCCCACGAAGTAAGTACGTCTAGTGTCGATTTTGAGCATACGGAGTGTTTCATAGTAAGGGGTGATATGTGCGTCAGCCCTGACATTGAAAATAAATTTGATGGACGCATTAATAGCTCTGTATAGTCTCTGGTTTTGTTCGGCCGTCATATCAGTAAAGACCGCGCTGCAGTAATCGACATGCGGAAAGATCAAAGTGGTGACAAGCCTGGTTCTAAGAGCAACAGGGAGAAGATGTTTACTGAGCTTTAGCCGATACAGGATGGACCGTATTTTGCTCGTCATTTTGGTTACTTGTTTCTCCCAGGATAAGTTGTTGGTAATAGTTACCCCCAGATATTTGACGGCCGTCGAGTACCGTATAGCAGTCATGTCAACCATGATCTCAGAAATGGTGTTCAAGTCAATGGCGTTAACATATCTAGAAGTGCCAAAAATTATTGCTTGGGTCTTGTCAGAATTCAAAATGAGACCGTTAGCAAAAGACCAGTTGATAACAGCATTAATGTCCTCATTGACCTTCAATATTGCATCCGACAGCTCTCTAGGCTTGCAGTGAAGGTAGGCCTGCAAGTCGTCAGCATAGAAATTGTACTTGCAGTGCTTAAGCACATTTCTGAAGTCTGACAAGTAAAGCGTGAAGAGTAGTGGCCCCAGAACTGAACCCTGAGGAACCCCCTCACTAACCAGGGTCCGAGACGACATGGTGCCTGCCACACTATCCTTAACCGCTTGAGACCTACACCTAAGGTAGGAGTAGATCCATTGCAGTACCGAGTCTGAGAAGTTCAGATTCTTCAACTTCCTAATAAGTATGAGATGATCCACTCTGTCAAACGCCTTAGAGAAATCGAAGAAGACCGACACGGTAACCATTCTTTGGTCAGCCGCACATCTCACCTCATCAAGCATCCGTATGAGGCATGTTTGTGTTGAGTGACAACTACGATAGGCGGACTGGCATGGGTCATAAAAAGTAGAGTTTTCAAGGTAGCAGCGTATTTGCTCGCTGACCACCCGCTCCAAGGCCTTGGACAAGACCGGAAGAATAGAGATCGGTCTATAGTGTTGCACCATCGTAGGGTTCTTGATCTTAGGGATAGTGCTCCTTAAAGGAAGATCGTTAAAGAACGGACTGGCATAGTCCACCTGAAATAAGGCGTATATCTCGTGTCCGTCGATCGCGGCGAGTTGGAATTCGTACCACAGGGACGATGGTCGAATACGCTCACCGCGGCAGCGAAACGCTGGCTTCCGACTTAAACAAAAGTCGCGTCTTTTGTTGTAATAGGCCGTTATTTTATGGTTTCTAACTCTCTTCGCCAAACGCAGCTTTGTCGTAATTCTACACGTACTCGCGCATATAAAAGGTTCGATGGTCGTTGAAACGACAGCGATGGAGTCGATGTCCCCCTTAACGACCACGTTGTTTTGGCCGATGTAACATGGATCTAGCAATTCTAGGGATTTTTCGAGGAAATACCCATTTTTCTGCGATATTTCAAAAGGAGTTCAATACTGTCACGCATCTTTGAATTTAATAGTATTGGAACAACTCGATTGAGTTTCCCTCGTATTTCGATTCGCACATATTGTTTAGCAGCCTGTTGATTGGATTTTGTAAGTTTGTGATAGGTTTCATCATCATCTGGAACTGATTGTTTATTCTTGAAATCAGATATCAAAAGTCTTTCAAGTTCTCCTGCTCGTTTTTGGTTGAAAACTTGTATGTAAGTTAGCGTAGCTTCAGCAAGATCTCTCCATACATATTCTGAAAATCCTTCCTCCAACAGTGCATAATTATCTTCAACTTTTTTCTCAACATAATTACTTAAAGTCTTTATATCTTCTGTCTGTGGTAACTCAACTTTTTTCTGACGTCTGTTCATCACTTGGGTTTCCATTAGCGTTTTATTAACACTTCCTAAATAATCTTCTTGATATAGCGTCAACAATTTTTTGCAATTTTTCTCTCCAGTTTCATCATGAGATGCTATACATTCAGCTTTCCAAGTAAGACCAATTTTTTTCAAGAATGTACCAAAAGATGATGCATTTGCTGGCGTTTTATAAATTCCTTTTTCTTCATCTAAACCAGCGACAACATTAACTGCATCGATTGCACTACGGTAATGTTTTGCATCATACAAAGAGCTAAAGTCCGTTATTTCAGAGTTAATTTTACGTAATTCTATAAGAAAACGACCAAGTAATCGTATTCGTGTTCGAATCATAGAGTGATGATATTGTTGTCTATGTTCACGACATAATTTATTGCCATAAAGCATAAGTAATTTATCGTATCGTACAATTCTAGTTACTTCGTCCTCTTGCATATATGGAATGATGTATTGTCGCATTATTGTAGAAGCTACTGGATGAATTCGTCCTATTGCAGTTCTAGCAGCAGCTAATATTCCTCGACTATTTGAATTTTTATTAGCGCATTTCACATAATGATGTCTCAAATTATTTTTGGTATAAAAACCTTTACACTTTGGGCAGGCTGTGCAATTTTTACCTGAACGTTTATCCTCAGTTCGTGGACGTCTCATAGGTATCAGTTTCCCATCATTTTTCTCCGCATTAACATTATAAAGGAAATTTCCTTTTTTTCGAATACTTGCAATTGCTGCATTTTTTTGTAGACCTTTTGGTAATTCGAGAAAATCAGAAACTCTTTTTCTTTGGAGTGTTTTGACGCTAAATGCCGTGGGAGTTTCGTTTGAAGTTCTCCGCAATAAAGACAACAGCTTCGTTTGTCATTACCTTTCGGTCCCTTAGACAAATCTGCTTTCAGTGTGGCATCGTCACATGCAGAATTTCCAGGAACATTGAATGAAGCATTTAATACTAATGAAGCATCCGTTGAAATATCGGTGATACCCTCCATTGAGTTGTCTTCTTTTGCTTCATCTTCTGAGTCATCCTCTGTGTCCTCACCTTCAGAGGGTTCATATTCTGAGCCTGATGTACCAGATTCTTCCAATCGATCTTCTTCATTCTCTTCTGGTCCTTTAATGGAGCAATACTTGCAATGAATTGACCTTTACAGTTTAATATAAATAATTTTTTTTTACATGATAGAATATTCAAGCGGAAAGTGAAATTATGAAACATCACTAACAACATCCAAATTTGAAGATGAATATCAATTCAATATAATAATTGAAAAAGAAATCATGTCTATGTAAATATGTATATGTATGTGATAATTATTTTTGAATAGAAATGAAAGTTATATAGGTAATATTAGCAGTTTTCATTCATATGAGTTGCTGATTGTATATTATGTCATGAAATTAACGTTAATGTAATTTTACTTCCAGCAAAACGTGTTTTTTTTTATAAAATAAGATATTTTTTCACTTTAATGGCAAACAAAACAGAAATTTAGATAGTTCAGTATCAAAATAAGATAAAGCTGCAATCAGGCAATCATGCGATTCGTCACCATAATGTAGTAGATATGATGCTCTCTAATATATTCAGTTTACTAAGAACATTTACTATACCTCTCATCGCGTTTATAGGATTTCCACTGTATAAATGATAGGATTTTTTATTTGCTAAAATTAAATTGAAAATCTAAATGATAAATTAATTGAATAGAATATTTGTGTTTGAAATTGTTTTATTCTCACTCTTACAGCAATACTCTAAATTTCTTGACAAATATTCTCTGCTTTTGTTTTGAAATTCATATCAGGATTGTAATTTTAACGTATAATTGATTCAGACAAGCATTCGATTAATTTAAATTTAAATAATGGAAAAAATTCATCAAAAACGACAAAGACTGGACTAATAGTAATTCTTTATTAATTTAAAACATGACGTTTCGACCTTTGGTTTAGGTCTTTTTCAAATGTAAAACTGAAAGAAATACAGACTTTTTTAATTACACGACAAAAATGAAATTATACAGTATAGAATTGAGAAAAAACATGGTCTTACATTGTGTTAAAAATAACGTTGACATAGAATGCGAAGTGGAAAACACTTAAAATATATAACATGTGTCTTATAAAGTGACTCGTCAGTAACTGTGTATAAAGAAGGAATATATTAAAACGTTTAAACAGTTCTGATGACCTTATCATAAATAATATTTAGATTGTCGGTATCTTTTTGGGCGTTAAGAGTGTAGTTAGTCTTTTTTATATAGAACATTTCAGCTAACTCTCGTTTCCTAGTATGTCTCTCATTATGTAATATAATCGGATTATCCCAATCGAATTCATGCTCCAATTCAACTCTATGTTTACTTATGACCGAGAAATTGCTCTCATGCATTTTTATATTATTCCTATATTCCTTAATGCGGGTACTACGGTGATTTAAATTTAAATATAAATTTCACTCCACAGTATTTCCTTTATTTTAAATTAAAAATAGAGCATGGTACATAAATGATATCGTAACTAATGGAATTGAATTTATATAAGTAACGCGAAAAATATTCATCTAAATCAATTTGTTGATGCAGATTTAGTATCAATTTTCTTCTCAATAATAATTTTTCTCTCAATAATGAAGTATTTAATGACTTACTTTTATTCATTCTCTCTTCTTTGTCATTCATTATCGTTTGATTTATATCGTGGAAGAAAATATCGTTAAATTCACTCTTATTTCTTCACAAGCTCCAATACTATAATCATTCACAGGTGCAGCTAAGAATTTAGACAATTTAACGGCAGGGTTAATCTCAATATTTTCACGAATAATTGGGAGGGATTTGTTTATTACACTTGATAAAATTTGTTGATTAGTATTCTTTTTGGTTTCTAAAAAAAATAATAAGCTCCGGTTATAATGAAAATAGAACTAATTGCGAATTATAATAAAAATAATATTTTTTCGAATGGAGTAAAAAAATTTATAACTTTAAGATATATTTATGAATGATACTATCGCAGAAAAATTTGCAATTTCGAGTTACAACCATTTCTATTATTAATAATTTTTTATTATCATTCTCGTCAATCAATATATACTGTAGGTATATTTATTATCTACTTATGCTATCGCTCGCAAATGGCAGGACAGGTAGTTGGATGCGAGAATTGGCGCAGTGATTACAGTCTCTGTTACAGTTAACACATTATATATTTACATATTTTTACAGTATTTGACATTTGTGCGTGTTAAATAATCGAGAAGGACGTATTTCCTCTGTCCTCCACGTTTCCGAGTTTGCGTCCACTGGTCGTGGGACGTCTTGGCTGGAGTGTTGGAGACAGGACCTTCGTCGGTTTGCGTGCCCTGGCTGTTGGCGGTGGCGATCGGAACCTCGTCGGTTTGCGTGCCTACTGTGCATTGTTGAGGCAAGGCCCAGAGTGGCAGTCGCCACGGCACGGAGACCACGGAGCGTATCCTCGGAGTTCTCGGTCTCGTTGGGCTCTCGTCGGCCGACGAGAGTATGATCGGCGACGACGGATGCAGATCCAACTCCGGTTCTGAGTATGTAGTATCCGGTACCGGAGTTGGCGCACCACCTCGTGTCGCTGTCCCCGTCGATGCTGGCGGCACGTAAGGCGTTGGTGCGGCTATCGCCGGTGGCGTTGCCCTCGGACGCTTATTAGGCGGTAAGGCGCCGGTGTTCGGGCGAGGCAGCGTCGTTCCGGGGGCCAGGTGTTTGGCACAGGACCGGGGCGTTTGTCGCCGGAGCGAGGGCGCTTGTCGCCTGAGCGTGGGCGCTTAGCGCCGGGTAGGGGCGGAAGTGCGCCAGTGATTAGGCGTATGGCGCCAGGTGATGGCGAGGAAGCGCCGGAGCGTTGGCGTGGAGCGCCAGGTGAGGGCGAGGATGCGCCGTATCCTTGGTGAGGAGCGCCAGATGATGGCGAGGAAGCGCCGGAGCGTTGGCGTGGAGCGCCAGGTGAGGGCGAGGAAGCGCCAGGTGAGGGCGAGGATGCGCCGGAGCTGTTAGGGCGCAGGGCGCCGAGCGAAGGCGAGGATGCGCCGGCTTTCTGCTGTTCCGCGCCGGTCCCTTAGTCGCCCTTCCTCCTGATGGCGTGGAGAGGCGTTGGCCGGGTCCGTCAGCGGGTTACGATCTCCTCCAGTGGAGGAGGGATGTTCTCCCTGTGGCCCGTAATCTTGGCGATGTTCTTCGACGTCTTCTCTAGGAGCGCTGGGCGCTTATTAAAAGATGCGTGGGCCGATTTTTTTTCTACTCTGCGGGGGGTCCTCATTATATATCCCGCGGGCCGTCTTTTTACTCGCGGAAAAGCAAACTTGGCGTGCGGCGCCTAGCGGAGGTGCCCGGTACTACGCGGCGCGCCTATATGTAGCCGCCCGCGCTGTTTTTCAACTGCGGGAAAGCTAACTGGGCGCGCGCCGCCTAGCGGCTGCGCCCGGTACTTAGCGTCGGTGCGCACTACTACGTCTCGTGTGGCGTATACCGCCACATTACCCCTTTCGTTATGTTTTTGTCGGGGATGATTGGAATCGTACCGTTTTTCGCGATGTTCGCCCGCTCCTTGTTTTTATTTTCGAGGGTGTTATGTCTTTTTGTGTTTCCCTCGGGGCTGGAACCTTTTGATTTTCTGTAGGTACTGGATCTTCTGCTAATATGTATGCTGGTTTTAATCTGTCTTTTGCTACGTGAACGGTCTTTCCGTTAATCCGTAGTTTATAGATTTTTTTCGATCTGTTGAGAACTTCGTACGGGCCTTCGTAGGTCGGTTGGAGTGCTCGTGTGGGTGCGTCGTGTCTGAGAAATACGTGTGACGAAGTTTCTAGATCCTTATGTTCGAAGATCGCTGGCGTCCCGTGTCTTTTTATTGATTGTGGGCGTAGCTTTTCCATTGCTTGTTTCAGTCGTCTTATGAAGTCACTTTCGTTGTTTGTAGTCTCCTGTGACTCTTGAAGGAATTCTCCTGGCAGTCTCAATGTTTCTCCATATACTAATTCTGCTGGAGTTGCATGCAGGTCTTCCTTGTATGCTGCTCTAATTCCCATCATGACTACGGGTAATATTTCGGTCCATGCTTCTGTTGCGTGGCATTTTATGGCCGATTTCATTTGCCGATGTAGGCGTTCGACCATGCCATTAGCCGCTGGGTGATAGGCTGTCGTATGTATGTGTGTTGTCCCTGTTATTTTGGTCAGTTGACGGAACAAGTCGGCCTCAAATTGTTTCCCTTGATCCGTCGTTATCCAAACCGGTGTACCGAATCTTGCTATCCAATGGGTGAACAGTGTTTGGGCTATTGTCTCAGCGGTTATGTCTATTACCGGAATAGCCTCTGGCCACCTGGTAAATCGGTCGACTATCGTGAGGCAGTATCTATACCCCTTTGAAACAGGTAACGGTCCGACTAAATCTACATGTTCGAACCGTTTTGTTGGACCCACGAAATTGCCGAGGGGCGTCCGCGTGTGTTTATGCACTTTTACTTTTTGACAGTTGATGCAGGCCTTTGCCCATTGATGACAATCTGATTTTACTCTTGGCCAGACGTAGCGTTCTGAAACTAGCTTTGCTTCCTGGGTGCGATAGACTGTGCAGGGATTGGAATATTTGTTTTCTGTATTCCTTTGTGACGAATGGCCTTGCTATCGTCGTTGATGTGTCACAGTATAGCGCAGAATTGGTTCCTGGAATTTGTGTTCTTTGGAGCTTTAATAAAGAATCTCCGTTCAATATTTCCTGGAGCTCGGCGTCCTCTTCTTGAGCCTTTGCCAGGTCTTCAAGGTTGACTGCCGCCTGGATTTTTTCTATTCTTGACAGTGCATCGGCGACCGTGTTGTCCTTTCCTGAGATGTGGCGTATATCGGTGGTGAATTGTCCGATATATTGCAAGTGTCTAGCTTGCCTCGGTGAGCTATGTAGTGGGTCCTGTTGGAAGGCGTATGTGATTGGTTTATGATCCGTAAATACGGTGAAGTTCCTTCCTTCGAGCATA
Source organism: Lasius platythorax (assembly GCA_963971435.1). Taxonomy (NCBI): domain Eukaryota; kingdom Metazoa; phylum Arthropoda; class Insecta; order Hymenoptera; family Formicidae; genus Lasius; species Lasius platythorax. Next base: position 18,790,740 of record OZ020537.1, read on the forward strand.
TGGCGGTAATGCTTAATTGCAGCATAAATCGCCAGGAGCTTTCTGTCGTACGGACTGTACTTTTGTTGTGCTGGATTCAATTTCTTGCTGAAGAAAGCTAGTGGTTGCCATTCTTCTCCGCTTCGTTGTTGTATCACCGCGCCCATCGCTCTATCGGATGCATCTGTCGTGAGCGTAATTTCCGTCTCAGGTTTGGGGTGTGCTATCATTGTTGCTCTAGCAATTGTTGCTCAAGGCTCTCCTTGCATTTCTGAAAAGCTTCTTTTAGGTCCTTGCTCCATGTTATTGGTGATTTCCTTTTTACTTTTGGGCCGCTGAGTACGTCGTTTAACACTACTTGTTCTCTAGCAGCATCGGGAATGAATCTTCGGTAGAAATTTAATGTTCCTAAGAATTGACGTAGTTGTTGGACGTTTTCTGGCCTAGGGAATTTTTTTATTGCTTCTATTCTTTCTGGCGGGGGTCGCGTTCCTTTCTCTGAAACTTCCCAAGAAGAGTACTTGCTCGGCGCCGAGGACGCATTTTGCAGGACTTAACAAAATGCCGTTTTCCTCTAATCGTTTGAAGAGTCTACGTAGATGCTCCTCGTGTTCTTCCTCGTTATTGGAGGCAACCAATATGTCGTCAATGTAAGCGTAACAAAATTCCAGGTCGCTCGTGATTTCGTTTATGAAGCGTTGGAATGTTTGCGCCGCGTTGCGTAAACCAAACGGCATATATCGAAACTGGTAAAGGCCAAAAGGAGTAGTGATGGCCGTTTTTGGTATATCATCTGGATGCACTGGTATCTGATTGTATGCCCTTACTAGGTCTATTGTTGAGAAGATTTTTTTACCGTGGAGAGTCTGCGAAAAGTCTTCGATGTGTGGGATCGGGTAGCGATCCGGCACAGTTCTTGTGTTGAGCCTTCTATAATCTCCGCAGGGTCTCCATGCGTTATTTTTCTTCTGCACCATGTGTAACGGGGCTGACCACGGGCTTTTTGATGCCTGAATGACTCCTTCTTGAAGTAATAAGTTGAATTCCGCTTTCGCTGCCTTAAGTTTGTTAGGGTCTAATCGTCGAGGACGACATGCTTCCGGGGGACCCTCCGTTGTTTTAATATGGTGTACCGTCGTGTGTTTAACCGTTCGCGTCTTTGCAGTAGCCCTTGTAATATCGGGAAATTTTGCCAAGATTCGATGGTACTTATTCTCGATTGTCAATACTTTCACTGACTCGACGGAGCCTGTTTCTGCCGTGCCTTTTATGCGCAGGTCTGTTTTTCCATCAACCAGTATTCCTTTTTGCAAGTCCGGTAGGAGGTGGTAATAGGATAAGAAATCAGCTCCGATGATGGGTGACGTGACGTTGGCGATAATAAAACGCCACGGAAATGAACGCCGTAATCCTAAATTTGGCTGTAGCGTAATCCACCCGTACGTTGTAATGATAGAACCATTTGCTGCGAACAATTCATAGCTCGTTGGCATAATGTATCCTGATGTCATTGAGCGGGGATACATGCTTACATCGGAACCGGTGTCGACGAGGAACTGTTTTTTGGTCGTTCGACATGTTACGTAAAGGCGGCGGGGTCTTAGGGCTTGTCCACTGGCCGCCACTAGTGGCTGCCCTAATATTTTTCCGCCTTTTTGTATGTGCATGATTGTGTGCATTTCTGCGCTTTCTCGCCAAACCGATTGTGATAATAGCAATGTTCCTTATTGTATTCCTTGCTCCTGGTTTGACTTCGGCTTCGACTTCGACTTCGGTTCCTTCTATCGAGTTGTTTTTCTTTTGATCTTCCTCTCGAGAGTTGCGTCGTGAGTGTAGCGACTTGTTTGGCGAGCGCCTGAATCTGCGCTTCCAGTGTTATTTTCGGTGTCGAATTGTTAGTAACTGCTACTACGGCTTTTGAAGACATTTCGTGGATGCGGTCGGCTTGATCGGCCACATCATTAAGGCGGTCTTCGGTCCGCGTGGCGAGAATCATCTGCATTTGTGCAGGCAGCCTTCCCAGCCATAGCGTCCGTAAAAGAGAATCGGGAACGTTGTCTCCGGCTAGTGTGCGTAAGTGCCTCAAGAACTGTGACGGCTTTCGGTCTCCAATCTCTTCGAGCTCCAATAACTGCCGTGTTCGCTGCTCTTGAGAGACTGACATGCGCTGTATCAGCGCCGTCTTGATCGTCGCATATTTGTCTGCCGCGGGAGCCTGAGTAATGATATCTTTGACTTTTTTTATTTGGCGGGAATCCAATTGAGAAAGAACGTATGAATATTTTGTGGAATCCTGGGTAATGCCGCTTAACGTGAATTGTCCTTCCAATTGTGCGAACCATAATTCCGGTTCATCGTTCCAGAAGGGCGGGATTTTTATCGCCACCTTATGGACGATTTCTCTGCCGTCTTCTGCCATTGCGCGTCGGTGGTCACCAATTTGTAGGTATATTTATTTTCTACTTATGCTATCGCTCGCAAATGGCAGGACAGGTAGTTGGATGCGGGAATTGGCGCAGTGATTACAGTCTCTGTTACAGTTAACACATTATATATCCCGCGGGCCGTCTTTTTACTCGCGGAAAAGCAAACTTGGCGTGCGGTGCCTAGCGGAGGTGCCCGGTACTACGCGGCGCGCCTATATGTAGCCGCCCGCGCTGTTTTTCAACTGCGGGAAAGCTAACTGGGCGCGCGCCGCCTAGCGGCTGCGCCCGGTACTTAGCGTCGGTGCGCACTACTACGTCTCGTGTGGCGTATACCGCCACATATACTAAGTCATCACTTAAATATTTATCAGAATCAACAATTTCTTGTACTGTGGCTATCTTTCCTTCACTTCACAATTTTACTTATTGAAAGAAGCTCCTTCTCCTCTTCTATTGAAATTCTTTCACGAATTTCTGACTAAAATAAATTTTTAAACTATATTGAAGATAAAACTATATTATACATGCATGGTTATAGTGAGATAAAAGTATTTTCAAGTCACAAATAAAAATTATTGCTCATTTTTTTCATCTATGATTTTACCTACACTATATTATTATAGAGTGATAAATAAGGATTGTTAGTATGTTTGGAATACTTATAAACGTTGATTTTGTTATTCTATCAAATTAATTCCCAAAAGAATCATTGTTTAAATTACAGTTATTTACCAGCTTGTAATTGTTCTGTAATTTCAGCTTGCTCACAATCATTAATGATTTTCGTACCAGTCATACTAGAATGAACTTCTACCGATATAGTTACTGTACGTGATTGTTGTGTATTTAATGAAGTTTCTGTTGTGGCAATTTCTTCACCTTTTGCAAGAAAATTAGGGATTATATTTTACATTAATAATTCACTCTGTTATTACAGTAAAAATAATTTTACAAGTACAAACAGTATGTATAAATTTACCATTTCGTGGATGTCCTGAAACTTCAGTAGTTTCTTTACAATTCGGAACTCTTTCTATCATCATTTGAGGATAATTTGATTCAGATTTCTCCTGAATAAGATTATTCGGTTCCTCAATTCTCTGTTTTTGAGTACTAGATTCAATTGATACTGATTCAGATTGTACTTCAGCATTCAATAGTTCAGTGGCTCCGTCTGTATTTCTATGTTCAATCTCGTCCTCATTTGGTAGTTTATTTTCATTCATTGAATTTTCATTACTAAACACAGAAGGCACACTTTCAGGAGATGTTTTCGCTGAACATTCGATTGAATTAATTTTTTCTATGACAGTCAATGATTTACAGGATTCACTAGAAATTTTTGAACATAACGGTTCAACGGTTTTATTTATTGAAAATGAACCGCCTGATTGACACATATGACTGTTACATACTTCAGCAATAGACGTAACGCTAACTATGTTTTCAACATTACTTGATGTATCTTCAATATTTTTAGCATCAACAATCATTCCAGGTGCATTAGTGTCCTGTGATACACTTTAGTCACTTTTTTTTTGAATTATCAATTACTTTGTCAATTTCTGAATGTCCAGTTGAATCAATAGTAGAATTCTGATTGTCTTTTGTATTGTATGTGGTGTCTGGATTTAGATTTTTCGTTTTCTTAAAATCATCCTTAGAAATGATACTCTCATAAGTTTTGCTCGAATCCAAATTGTTTTGGCAATTGGATGCTTTATTACAAATTTCTAATAAAGCATCTTTCATTTGAGAGTGCTGTAATAATTGTTTTCCATAAGAATAGGTGGAAAATGTGTGGGAAGAATTGACTGAATATTCCATTTTATTAAATAGTGTCAATCGAGGTAATTCAGCATTTAAATTTTCTTTTACATTCTCCAGCATTTTTTGTTAGCTAAAATAATCAAATAACGATTAATCTAATTTTTTGTATTATAAGTAAACGAAAAAACTAAATAAGGATACACAACAGTAATCAATTTATTGAGTGATTTTTGATGAACGTAAAGAATTCAAATATCTCGAATATGTTTCACAAAATCGCGTTAAAGAAAAGAAAGTGCTTAGTTATGTTACGTCCAGCGGACTCCACGATTCTTTTCTTTCCCTATACACGAGGCGGCGATGAATTATATTATCATCTGTCAGGCGAGTCGTGCTATTCGGAAACACATGACGAATAAAACCTAGAGAAACAAAACGAAACTAAACAGAACCGTGGTGTTCTAAGCACGTGTCGAATAATCCGCGATGATAAAATATAAAAACGAAAGCGAGTCGGAAAATAAACCTTGATAAAAAAAACGAAACCTAGTCATAGAGTTCGAGACATGTGACGAGCAAGCCACGTTAGCAACAAACTTAATTAAACAAAATCGGGTCCTAGACCGTAGTCTAAGAAAAACAAAAAAACAAACGGACCAATAAATGTGATTCTCAAACATATGCGAGGAAGCGATTTCAAAATTTCAAACTACGGCCGACAGACTCGCAAAAATAAACCAATTTAGTACCGAAAGCTAGCGCGATAACTTGGAAGGAAAACGGCTGGTAGCGATAAATCCGATACCACATGTGCTCGCTTAACAGACCGCCCTTACGCGATATCCGCGTTGCAACGGTCGAAAGGGTAAATTAAGTGCCTATCTCACATAAATGCGCTGTCCTTTCCGTTGGCCGAAATCTGGATGTTTAAACAAAAAAAGGCTCCACCCATGTCGGGGAAATGGAACCTCCTTTTATCAAAAATCGACTCAATCCAAATCCTATGAGGGCGTCATTAGAAAACTGATTCGCTAAATAGAGATTTAGACTGCCCAGCGAAAAGGAGGAGCAAAGGGTTTTAAATACTCGAAACCTTGCCTCGAGAGAGCATTACTACTTCTACTCCCATCATTATCACGGTTGTTATTACCAGTACCTAGCAGTTACTCTTGAATCTCGCGTCAATTTCAGTGTTAAAGTCCGCAGTTATAGTATTTCCACAGCGCAAACATACAGAGGGCAAATAGAAAATCTTAGTTAGTGTGTGTACATTGTGGACCAGCAAGCACATACAAACGATTAGAAAACAAAACCAAGAGCGAGCTAAGACCGAGCCAGGGGCATCCTAGACCAGGGACCAGTACGTTGTCTACAACTAAAAACCGGCGCACTCTATAAGCAGTAAGTCAGTTTAACGCGTAGAATTTACTGCTCGGGCTTCCCCTTTTTGAAATAATTTTTGGATTACGAACAAATATATTTATCAATTATTTAAAATTTAATTATTATTATTCCTTCCCCTCTGCCATTCCCCCGATGAAATTTTCTTTTGAGAAACTCCCCGTCTATTAATTCCATAGGTCGCTCAGAGTATCCTGCTTTACAGCAGCCCAAGCTCGCGATTCTCCTTTACCTCTCACCTGTCGCTCAGAGTATCCTGCTTTATAGCAGCGCAGGCTCGCTATCCTCCTTTATCTCTCACCCATCGCTCAGAGTCTCCTGCTTTATAGCAGAGCAGGCTCGCTATTCTCCTTTATCTCTCACTCGTCGCTCAGGGTCTCCTGCTTTATAGCAGCGCAGACTCGCTATCCTCCTTCATCTCTTACTCGTCGCTCAGGGTCTCCTGCTTTATAGTAGTGCAGGCTCGCTATCCTCCCTTATCTCTCACCCGTCGATCAGGGCCTTCTGCTTTATAGCAGCGCAGGCTCGCTATCCTCCTTTATCTCTCACCCGCCGCTCAGAGCTTCCTATTCTCTTGCAATTTCAACACGCCACCCTTTTTTTCTCCCCATCATATCCTCCCCCATACAATATACGAAAAATTAAATATTAATAACAACGATTCGTAACACCTCATTCAACCTCTTCAAGTTTCCGCTTTCCCTTGCCTAAGATGACTATATATTAATACACGTATACATACGTATTCGTTTACATATATATATATATGTATATATATATTGCTCTTCATATACATACATAAAATTTCTAGTCTTCTCGTTTTACTTAGATAACTAAATCCAAAAATTGTTTCGCAATCTCGAGAAATTCTTCTCGACAAAGAAAGATACCATTGCCTCTTTCTGTTATTTATTTATTCCGTTTTCATTACCCGTTTCCCCCAGTGGAAAAACCTAGGCGAAAGTCTAGAAAGATCGCCAGGCAGTCGCGTAATCGCCGCAACAGGCAATTAAGAAAACTACTGGCTCGGGCTTCGGCAGAAAACCATTCGGAAAATTCCGCGACTAGTATAAACTCCTCGATTAGAAATAATAACGATTCAACTATAAGTAACAACTCAACGATTAAGCCTAATAACGATCCGTCGACTAGCATAAGCAACCCTAAACAACCACCCACACATACTTTACCACCCCCGACTTTCTCCCATCTCGTCCCCGGAACGGTCCTGCTCCCCCTCTGTACCCCCCTTTTCTCTCGCGAAGATTCTCCGTCTCCGAGAGTCCCGATTCCCCCTCCTCCTTCTCCCGAAAACTCTCCGTCTCCGAGAGTCCCGACTCCCCCTCCTCCTTCTCCCGAAGACTCTCCGTCTCCGAGAGTTCCTACTCCCCCTCCTCCCTCTCCCGAAGACTCTCCGTCTCCGAGAGTTCCTACTCTCCCTCCTCCCTCTCCGCAATCCTCGTGTACTCCCTCAAGATCTCCTTCACCGATTTTAATTGATTTAGAGGACTCTCCCCCCCTTTCTCCCTCACAATCTCCTGTCCACGAGTCCCCGAGATCGCCCTCGCCTCCCGTCATAGAACTCGGAGATTCCCCCCTTCCATCACCCTCGCCACCTCTTCCTGAAAATGATCCTTCTCCTCGCACCTACCAAAATTTGTTGGATTATTGCCTAAGAACCCTCCCTCCATACACGGATCCTCTCCCCGAGGATGCCTTCACCATCGGGCCCGATCCTGTAAATCTGGCCGATCTAAGGGAGGTATTAATTGAATCTACCCCCGACACCATTATCCCATGCTTCCATCCCTGCCGCAGATATCCAGTGGCCGTTCCCATCCAATTCTTTTGGCGGATTTATAAACCTTCCACCATTGAATTCGAAGAAATCCCCGATTCCTGACCTTCTGCTTATGCTTAGCCGATGGTTTTTAATTTTATTTTTCTTTTAAATTTATATAATTTATTGTAACCCGATCGGAGCCTTCATTTTAAATATTATAATTTCCCCCACTCTGCTCCGATCGATGACCTCCGTACACATGTAACGCGCACATATACATACCGACACCCTCTCGCATTTTTTTTAATTATAAAAAAATATATTGTAATCAATACACACATGTATATATACATATGTATTAACCAAATATTATAATTTTTCTCACAAATTTCGCTTCATTTACTTATTTTGAATAAATTAGGTATTTTCCTACTTAATTGAATGATAATTATTATCCCCCGCACTCTCTCCTGAACTCCGAAATCGCACAGGGTCCCATCCCGCGCAAAAGAGATTAAATTCTTTTGCCAAAAAGGGACCATCGAGCGAACGGGGCCTTTTAACAGCGTAAAAGCGACCTGCTCGGTCGTTGACCTGCTTGGGGCCTCCGCACGTTCGCTCGCCTCGAAACCACGTACGGTCCGGCATTGTTCGAGGTAAGTTTTGTTTACGCCCTTCCGTTGACTCTCCCTTACGAGTCTGGACGTAACAGTTATCTAACTAATAAATAGGTATTACCCTTAGTGAACTGTATGTCTATGTTTTATTTTATGTTACAAATTTAAGTGTATTTTATCAATCATGTAATTTGCAAAGGCGCATTTTTGCTATCTCAAGGTTTCTGCCAGATCAAACAGTGAATAATGAACTAAAAAAAACAATTCCTTTATGCGTCTTCAATATAAACATAAGGGGAATTCGAATGAATTTATATAAATAAATAATCATGATTGAATTGCCGCATTATCTCTGTTCTTGTCAATTTACAAATGATTTATTAGAGTGGCACGTGGTCCTCGAACCTGCCGCTTTACGAATAATATTTGATGATTTAATTTTCTTAAAAAACGAGTTTTAACTGTAAAATTATATTAAGCAATCTCAATGAAAATTCAATATAATGATCAAGCGATATCATTTTACTCGTATAAAATACAATTATTCCACTCATAATATTATAAAAATTGGAAGATAAGCATTACTTAATATCTCTCATTGTCAGCATAATTTGATAAAGCCATGGCTTATTTAACTGTCGGGGTTTATTCTCAAAAACAGAAGCTGGAAAATAATTTTTCATCATAATTGTTCACTACAATATTGAAAGGAATGTAAATTCAAATCAACTTTATAGACATACATTCGTAAGTATTGTATGACATAAACTTGTACTGTCCCTGAACCTGCCGCTCCATGAATACTATTGGAATTCCTTTTTTAGCAGTCGTTTTTTTCCATTTTTAAAATATTGAATGATTTGAATACAAATTTAATGTAATCACTGAGCGAAATAACTTTGTTCGCGTAATATATAATTATTCTAGTTTTAACTTGATGAAAATTAGGAAAAAAAATATTTTTGTTCCTACCGGCATAACCTAACAATTTTACGTGATTCTTGTCCCCGCATTCTGTATTTTTTAAGGAAAGAAACTTCTTTTTTGTCAAAATCTGGATTTTATCATTATTTTGCACTAGAGCAAACATTTTCTTCTAACTCAAATTTTCAACTCATATGGTAGCACTTTCTGTATCTACTCTTTCAATGAGATTGACTGCAGTGCAAGACATAGATGCCAGAAACTGAGCCTGGTAGCACACGCACACAAACGCGAACGCGTATATGTGCTGCGCAGTACGCTCTGTGCTACACATATACGCGTTCGCGTTTGTGTGTGTGTGTGCTACCGGGGTCAATTTCTGGCATTTATGTGCAAGAGAGACACATTTATCGGAAGCGCTACTGTCGCTACTCGTGAATGACGCTTTATTTCAACGCAGTTGGAATAATTACGAGAAAAATGTTTAATCTGTTTTATATAAGTTCTTACGAATTTTCAAATTTGCTCATTTAATTCAAATATAGGCGAATGAGGGTATTTCATTTAATGATGAGTTAGACACAACGATAGTATCGCGTATATAAATTTGTATTCTGCCCTGGATACTGCCATTTAATTACGTATGGCAGATTTCAGGACCATATGAAGATAGCAAAGAGCAGAATCTAGATTCAAAAATAAATTTTCATGTGATACTAATTTTCTGTATTATTCAGGAAATATGATCAAATATATACAGATATTTACATTAATTGTTATAATCTATCATGCATACCACATTTTAATAATGAATGACAGAATGCAAGACTACGTGAGACGTACATTTTTCTACCGAATAAATGAGTAATTTCATTTGCCTTTGATGAAACAATGTTCTTATGTAGACTATACAAACAAAAATTTTAGATCTAAAGAATTTTGATTAAAAAAAGTTAAGTAGACACATGTCAAATATAACTGAAAATCGACAATAAATAATCAATTAACATGAAGACATTGCTTTCATCTAACAATTTCCTGAAACTGTCCTGGGAGCAATGTCCTCAAAACTGCCACTTGTTATGGGGTCATTTCCAAGACTCCACCTCTAACCAAATTTTTAATGGAAAGAAAACTCACTAATTGTATAAAATTTCACAATATTAAGATAATTGCAACATGAGTATATCTTATTCTAATAATTTCTCCAATGATATGGTTCATTTTGTAATTTTATAAAAATAATTAAGTTTTTTAGCTCAATGTCCTAGAAAATACAAAAATTGTAGACAATTTTTTCTCCAATATCCTTTTGAATTCTCTTGAAATAACAAATAAAAAGGTCAAAATTCAACGATAAAATTTTATGTTCTAAAAATGTTTTGTATGCCTCACAAAACGTAACTTTATATCAATTCATGTGATCTAATCCGTAAAATCATTTTTTTTCGTATAATCCTAATTTACTTTAGATATCATAAACTTTATGAGGAAGTAAATAATGTAATTAATTATAGTACTTAATATATGGAGTAATCTCGAAAAGACTCAAGAAAAGAGAAATTCAAATATTTTGGATATATTAAGTAAAATTGTGTTCAACAGAATAATAGTGTTTAAGTTTTTCAATTAATAAATGTATACTTTTCATATTGAACTGTTTCTATGTTTCGCTTTGTGTTATTAATAAAAATTTACATCTCAATCATCAAAGTGCACAAAAAATTTGTACTGTCAAAGTTCACCAAAGATTGAATTGTAGTGACGTATAAAATTATAAAATAGATAAAAGTTTCTACGTCTTTAAAATGACGAAAAAAATTCAAATAACCTTCGTATATCTACTCGTAATTGTGTTTTGCAAAGCGTATTGTTTATGATCTTGTCAATTTACAAATTATTTGTTGAAGTATGTTGCGTTGTCCTTGAACCTGCCACTTTACGATTAATAAAAACTTGATGATTTCATCTTTTTTAACAACAGGTGTTAATTGTCGGACAGTATTGAGCAATTTCATAAAAAATTTAATGTAATGATCGAGCAACATAATTTTCCTGTATGAAATACAATTATTCCACTCATAATATCATGAAAATTGGAAGAGAAACTGCTTAATATCTCTCAACATAATTTGATAAAGTTATAGCGTATTTAACTGTTGAGGTTTGTCCTCAAAAACTGAATAGTAAAAAAGGATTCTTCATAACAATTTTCCAATATGAAAAACAATGTAAATTTAAATCAACTTTATAGACATACATTCGTAAGTATTGTATGATATAAACTTGTACTGTCCCTGAAACTGCCGCTTTATGCATACTATTGGAAGAATTTTTTTTAGCAATCGTTTCTTTCCATTTTGAAAATATTGAATGATTGTAATACAAACTTAATGTAATCACTGAGCGAAATAACTTTGTTCGCGTAATATATAATTATTCTAGTCTTAACTTGATGAAAATTAGGAAATTAAAATAGTTTTATAGCTACCTAACAATGGTATAACCTAACAATGTAACTTGGTCCTTGTTTCCGCATTCTGTATTTTTTAAGGAAAGAAATTTCTTTTTTCAAATTCTGGATTTTATCATTATTTTGCACTAGAGCAAACATTTTCTTCTAACTCAAATTTTTAACTCATGTGATAGCACTTTCTGTACCTACTCTTTCAATGGGATTGACTGCAGTGCAAGATAGACACATTTATCGGAAGCACTATTGTCGCTACTCGTGATTGACGCTTTATTTCAACGCAGTTGGAATAATTACGAGAAAAATGTTTAATCTCTTTTATATAAGTTCTTACGAATTTTCAAATTTCCTCATTTTAATTGAAATATAGGAATTTAAATTCAAATATACGAATAAGGGTATTTCATTTAATGATAAGTTAGGTAACGATAGTATCGCGTATATAAATTTGTATTCTCTCCTGGATACTACCATTTAATTACGTATGGCAGATTCCAGGACCATATGATGATAACAAAGAGCACAGAAGCTAAATCTAAAAATGAAATTTCGTGTCATACTAATATTATGAATTATTTAGGAAATACAATCCTGAAGATAAGAACATTTTTAAGGATAATTCTCCAATCAAATCTTCAAAGATGAGAATGCATACATATATTTCCATGAATATTTATGGTCTATCTTGCATACCACGTTTTAATAACAAATGACAAAGTGCAGGACTAATTGTAAGTAGGACTTACATTTTTTAGTCAATAAATAATTAATTTCATCTGTCATTGCTTCAAACATAAACCGTAATTTCCTCCTGTTATAACAAGACCATATCAACATAAAGTATGTTTTATGAGAAAATATGAATTTTGATGAAACAATATCTTTATGTATAATATAAAAATAAAAATTTTAGAACTGTACCATGAACGTATTTTCTTGATAAAAGAGAATAAAAGAGGAACGTTGAATTAAAAAATGTTAAATTTAAGTGAAATTCAACCAATAAATCAATATTATTTTATTTTTTATACAATTCTCTCTCTCACTCTCTTTCATTCTCTGATTCTGTCCTGGATGCTTTCTAAAAGGAAAATTCATAAAAATGAACTTCTTTGTAATACTCTTAGAATTATAAATTAACATAAAGTCATATCTTTAATTTAAAAATTCTCTTAAACTGTCCTAGGAGTAATGTCCTCAAGCCTCTACTCTTTATGAGTACATAGGTCATTTCCAAGATTTCACGAAACAAATCTTTAATAAAAAGAAAACTCACTAACTGTATAAAATTTCATAATATTATGCTAATTGTAACATGAGTATATCTTATTGTAACTTTTCAAGTGATATCGCTCATTTTATAAATTTATAATAATAATTTTAAGATGTTAACTCAATGTTCTGGAAAATACCAATCAATATACAATTTTTTCTCGAATATCTTTTCAATTTCTCTTGAGAATTCAAAGCGATATAAGTATAACAAATAAAAAAATCAAGATTCAACGACGAAATTGTATGTTCTAGGAATGTTTTTGTATATCTCATGTAACCAACTGTACATAAATTCATATGATCCAATCCGTAAAGAAATTATTTTTAATCCTAATCTATTTTCGATATCTTTAACTACATAACAAAATAAATAATGTAACTAATCAAACTAACATTACAGTATTTAATCTATGGAATAATTTCCAAAAGACTCAAAAAAAGGAATTTAAATATTTTGGGGATTGTCCCGATTGCGCACATTACGGATCGGACACAGCGATATTTCCCGATCGGACACAGTCCCGATCGGACACAATCCCGATCGGACACAGTCCCGATCGGACACATTCCCAATCGGACACAGTCCCGATCGGACACTGTCTCGATCGGACACATACAGTTGCATTCGGACACAGTCCCGATCGGACACAGTCTCGATCGGACACAGTCCCGATCGGGACTGTGTCCCGATCGGGACTGTGTCCGATCGGGACTGTGTCCGATCGGGACTGTGTCCGATCGGGACTGTGTCCGATCGGGACTGTGTCCGATCGAGACTGTGTCCGATCGGGACTATGTCCAAATGCAACTTTATGTGTCCGATCGGAACTGTGTCCGATCGAACCTGTGTCCGATCGGGCCTGTGTCCGATCGAGCCTGTGTCCGATCGGGACTGTGTCCGATCGGGAAATTCCTTTGTGTCCGATTGGTACTGTGCGCAATCGGGACTCACTCATATTTTGGATATATTAAATGAAATCGTGCCGAACAGAAAAATCGTGTTTAGTTATCTAACTAATACTAAAAATGTACACTAAACTAAACTGTACACTATACACTATACTAAAAATGTACACTATCCATATTGAACTGTATGTTCTGTGTTTTGCTGCTAATGTTATTACGCGCGCGCGAGAGATATACACCTCGATCATCAAACTTCCACTTACGTGTGACACGTAAAAATCACGGTTGTGCTCACGACATACGACTGTCTTCCGACTTGATTGTATACAATTTTCGCTAGAATATCCTAGAATGGGAAACAGTGTCTTCGAAACTGCCACATCGCAAATCATCGGTTGATTCCAGGACTCCTATTATACTAGTTTTAAATGGTGCAAAAATTCGGAAAAGTAATAATTTAATGAATAATAATGTCATTATAAGAAAAATATAGTATATTCATATATATGTAACACTAATATAATTACTTTAATAAATTTTCAGACTTTAAGTCGTGGTTTGGTATGTACAAAAACTGTCAAACAATAGTAAACTTTTCCAGGCCCGTCGTGGTAAACATTCAAGTCCTGGAAACTGCCAAGACTTGATTGTCCCAGAAACTACCAAAGTGGTAAAAAATTTTTCCAGGCCCGTCCTAGTAAATATTCAAGTCTTGGAAACTGCCAAGACTTGACTGTCCCAGGAGTTGCCAAAACGGAATGAAAACTTTCCAGGCCCGTCCTGGTAAATATTCCAGTCCTGGAAGCTGCCCTAGGTTGATGGTCTCGAAACAGGCCAAATGAAGATTACCAAGTAAATAAATATGGTATCTTCGGAAATGAAGTATACATAGATTCAGGAAGGTATTCTGTCCCTCAAGTAGGGAGATGAAGGAATGTCCTGGAAAATGCCACCTGACATATATATATATATGTGTATATAATATAACACAGAACATACAGTTCAATATGGATAGTGTACATATATATATATATATATATATATATATATATATATATATATATAACATACATACATACATACATATCATATGTTTAGATATATTGGGAAATAAAAATAATTGACTTCTTATTGATTTATAAATGTAAGTAATAATTGAAATACTTGAAATATATATTTACATATATGTATTTTTAAATATATGTATATATATTGTGAACATTTTAATATATTTATAAAATATTGTTACATAATAATTTTTATTATATTTTATGATTTTTATATAATAATAATATTTATTATAACGTTGAATTAATAACATTTTCTTCCTTTCCCTCTTAACGTAAAAGACCACCACCTTCTCGCAGTTTCCATTGAGCAACAACATGTACGTTGTTCATTAATACAAAATAAATACAATAAGAATTAAGAGAGTAAAATTTTCGACAATATCTATAAATTCAAATATTATTTTATTACTATTATTTCTTTAAAGATAAGATATCTTTTTAACAATAAGCGTACGTATTGGCCAAGAGTGGATTTTCATATCTAAAATATACATGTAATTATTATTAATTAAATTATTAATTATTATGAAACATTTTAAATATAAATTAATTATTTAATAATTATTATTATTAATATTATTATTATTATTATGTTTATATTTAAAATATATTTCATTTCAATTTTATAATTAATTTTTCTATATAAAAAAGTTTATAAAAAAATTTGATAATAAATATAGGAAAAAAAGAGACAGAGGGAGGGAGGGAAAGGGAGAGGAAGAGAAAGAGCGGGAAAGAGAGGAGGAGAGAGGGGAGAGAGGGGTGAGAAAGGGAGGGAGGGAGGGAGGGAAGGAGAGAAGGAGGGAGAGGGAGAGAGAGGTAGAAAGAGAGGGAAAGGGAGAAAGAGAGGGAGAGGGAGGGAGAGGGAAAAGGGAAAGTGGGAGAGAAGGAGGGGGGAAGAGGGGAGAGGGAGGGGAGAAAGGGAGGGGGAGAGAGGGGAAGAAAAGGAGGGAGGAAGAGAGGAGAGAAATTGAAAGGGGGAGGGGAGAGGCGAGGGGAGAGGGAGAAAGAGAAAGAGAAATAGGGAGGGAGGGAGAGGGAGGGAGAGAGAAAAGGGGGAAGATGGAGAAGGAGAGGAAGAGGAAGAGAGGGAGAGGGAGAGGGAGGAAGAGGTAGGGAGAAAGGGAGAGGGAGAAGGCGAGAGAGGGAGAGGGGGGAAGGAGGGAGAGAAGGAGGGAGGAAAAGGGGAGAGGGAGGGGAGAGCAAGAGGGAGAAAGGGAGGGAGGAAGAGGGGAGAGAGATGGGGAGAGGGGAAGAGAGAGGAAGGGTGAGAGGGAGAGGGAGTGGGAGAGAGAGTTGCATCGCTTGCTCGAGAAATTTCGAAAGAGAGAAGGAGCGGCCGAAGCCGACCGAACCCTCTGAAGGTTGAAAATAAGAGTTGGGAGTGAATTTTTCAGATTCGCCTAGATCGTATTAGTTTAGTTATTAGGGAAACATGTTTTAAGGAGGTTTTTGAGGATGTTCTTTTTAAATTAGGGGTAATTTTCAAATTTTACAACCCTCTAAGTGTTGGAACCGTCATTTTGAATATCTCGATTTGGGCAAAGGATTCGTATCAGCGATCCTAAAAACCCTTATGTGCTCGTTTTTAGCGAACTAAGTCAATTTGTAATTGTGCATCCATATAGATACTTTGGATTCGCCATGTTGGATCCACCATTATGTATCTCAATTTCTAGCACACACATTCGAAAGATTATATTTTTAAGTAAATTTTGCACCCCCGAAAAAATTTTTAAGTTGCAATCTGTTCTGGGCGGAAGAGTTGCCCGGTTGACGTGGAATGACTAATATATATTTTTTATTTGCAGTCGATTCATCCATTGAAGTTTTCATCATATTGTTGCGACAGAGCTCACAGTTGCTTTTTACAATACTTCGTCGCGCCACAAATCCAGCAAAAAATGCGATAGCATTTTTATCATAACTGCTGCTAAATGGATTTACATAATGGAGAAAAAATAAGTACGCATTTAGCTCTTTCAGATTTTCTTCCTAGAGGTCCAAGATCAACAAGGCCTTCTATTTCATCTAATTTGAACAAATATTCTTCATAAGATTTTATAGCCATTTCATCCCATTTTAAAGCACACACTCTTTCTTTGGTATGTGAGCAATTTTTTCTTTCAATTTTTCAAATATAAAATTACAAAATCCTGGCCGTACACTATATTCTTCCAGCCATTTTCTAATAGTTCATTGTCCTGGAAAATTGCAACCTGCTTTTCTTAAGCGGTAAAAAACAGCAGCTGAATAATATTACAATTGTTTTGAAAAATTTTTTTCTTCTTCTGTATATACTGCGTGAGATGTATGTAGTTGCAAATTTATCATTGCTTTCGCAACAGGATGCAAATCTTGCTCATCTATTAATTTTTTTAATATTTGCTTTTTATATTTATTATTTTTCGATTTTTTACCTATTCGAGGAATACGACGTAAATTATATTTTAAATCATTTATTTGCCTTCGTAATCTAGTATTTTCAGATTTTAAAGATTTAAATTGCTTGCATAGATCACTTATTGTTCTATTATTTTCTTTACTTTTTATTACACAATCTTCTTATTACACAAAAGAAGCGTAAAGGTTCCCTTCTGCATAAAAGGTTCAATATGCGTCCATTCCATTGTATCTTCTTCTTCGGTGAAAGAATCAAAATGTAATTGTGGTGATTGATAACATCGTACTCGACGTTTTTCTATAACTGGATGCTCATTTATTATGTCATTATTGTAAGTAGGTGCAAATGATGCTGATGTAGCATTCTCTTCCATAAATATTTCTGTTGCATTTATTTCTTCCACATGAAGCGCTTGTTCCCTTCTCATAATTTTTCTTCTTTCATTATCTGGTACAATGTCTTCATTATGTGTATCATGAGAGGGAATTGGCACGGCGTTACGTTTTAATGTTTTATTAGCACTATGTGTAAATGCTTCTTGAGGAAAGTGGTCTTCACACAATCCTGCACGTCGAAGAGAACTAGAAGACCATTTTTCCAATTTAGTATTTCCTATAATAAAAAGGAAATAAAATATGTGAAAATCATAGTTACATAGTGTATACTCGTTCAAGTATACACTACTGTATATACAATTTTAAAATATTATTGTATATATATATATTAATTTAAAATGCTATAAATTGATTTGATTTTACATGATTAAAAAATAATAAATCAATTACTTAATATTCAAAATATTACTAATTATATTAATATTTAATTTTTCAATTATTATATTATATTATTTATACAAAATGTATAACAAGAATTACTTTTTACATTAAACATACATTGATATCCAAGAGTAATTTCTTAATATGTTCTATTGCTTTGAAATTATTCTGTCAAATAATTTTAGAAGTTTTATGTTTATTTCTTTATTTTAGATGAACAATAATTGTGCGATACGAAACTGTCGCAATCTCGATTTTGTTCGCACCGAAGGCGCGGATCGTGAGTGCGAAGAAGACAAAGACACAAGAAAAAAAGTTGGACGTACAAGGACACGAGAAAAAAGTTGAACTTCACAATATATTTCACAAACTAACTATTTACAGTGCTTTATACAGAAGTTAGTTATGGAAAACTCCCGTAAAGAATAGTGCGAGATTACGCGTAATAACGCGATCGATAACGCGAGACTTAAGTGCTGCGAAAAGTGATCGGAATTAATCGTGAATGTAACGTGCGTCCAGCTCGGAGTGCTTTCTGCAAAAGGCGCTTGATGATCTCAGGCGCGCTATTTTATTATCACGACCTTCCAGAAGATTCCCGGCAGCAATAAATCACTTTCGTCTCCGCACAAAAGCGACAGGAAATCTTCCGGAAAGTCGGAGGTCGAAAGTGTTTGTATTTTTATAAACGAGCGGTTGCCCATTCAATTTTGGGCCTCGAGATGCGCGACGCGCGGCGGCGGCAGGTGCGTGAGCACACTGCGCGAGCCCGCGCGGCAGCGGCGCTCGTTAGACAAGCAAAATTAGGATAGAATTATATACATATGTACATATAATATCCGACGCTGATTTCCGAACATCCCGTCCGCCTCGTCGAAATATAATCGACGAAGGGGATGCTAATGACGAGACCGACGGGTGGCGCGCGGAGCGGTCGAATAACCGGCATTCGCACGCAATCATGAATCACGCTTATCCAACTGTGCGACCACGTGCGTGCGTACTAAGCGAGCGAGTTGACGTTTGTCGATTTTGTGCCTCGTACGTGTGATCGGCGAGTGAAGTGCGCTAGAGCAAGGTGAGCGGAGATGCTAAGGAGCGCAGCGGACCACTGGATACACGATTCATCGTCGTAAACGCGCAAGTATTGTCGTCTCTGATTAATTTACATGATTAAAAACTACAATGAAGGTAAGCAATTATTTACAAATATAAACACGCAAGAGGTTAGAACGGCAGTATTAATAGGTTTTCTCTCGCGATTTTACGGTTGCGGCTCCGGGTCGGCGGTGTCGGTGGTAGGTAAGGGGACGACCTTCACCACCGGACGAGTGAATTGCCCACCGGATGTCCTGACGTCCACGACGCGCACCTGGCCGTCCTTACCGGGATGCAGGCGCACGATGCGTGCGAGCGGCCAACGGCACGACGGGGTGGTCTCGTTCCTGAGGAGACAAAGTTGGTCTTCCTTCAGGTTGCCGCGCGTTGCCCATCACTTCGGTCGAGGCGTGAGCTGCTGCAGATACTCGCGGGACCAACGCACCCACAGGTGATCCCGCATTTGCTGGAGTAGGCGCCACCGAGTCAGCCGGTTCGCTGGCACGTCGAGGAGCGACGGCTCCGGAATCGCGTTCAGCGGGCCCCCGATCAAGAAGTGACCGGAGGTTAAGGCGCCGAGATCCTCCGGGTCGTCCGTCAGCGGTTGAAGAGGACGCGAGTTGAGGCACGCCTCGACGTCGGCGAGGAACGTGGTGATCTCCTCAAAGGTGAGCTTTGTCTCTCTGATGGCCCGTCGCAGGTGGTGCTTGAGGGCCTTCACCGCAGCCTCCCATAGGCCACCGAAGTGAGGCGCCGCCGGGGGGTTGAAGATCCACAGGATGCCATTGTTTGCAAGCCGCCCGACGATCCGACTGGCTCCCTGTCCGGTTGCCTTGAAGAGCGTCCGGAGCTGCGTGTCGGCTCCCACAAAGTTCATCCCGCAGTCACTGTACACCGCCTGACACACTCCTCGCCGGGAGATGAAGCGACGGAAGGCAGAAGGCAGCAAGGAACGCATCGGCAGTGTAGTCGCTCACAGCTTTGAGGTGGACGGCTCTAGTGCTAAAACAGACAAAAACCGCCAGGAACGCCTTGTACGTCTTGTGACCGCGGCCCTTGGTCGTCCGGAGCCACATCGGGCCTGCAAAATCCACTCCTGTGTGCTCAAACGGTCGGCTTAAAGTCACTCTCGCTCAAGGCAGGTCTCCCATCCAGGGCTGCGGGCAGGCCGCCCGCCATCGAACGCATGGGAGGCACCGGTGGATGAATCGGCGCACCAGTTGTCGGCCCCGCAAGATTCAGTAGCGCTGACGAATAGATGCAAAAGTGGCCTGCGCGCCTCCATGGAGTGTACGTCTGTGGCCGGCGTCGATGATAAGGTGAGTTAAATGTGACTCAGCGGGGAGAATTATCGGGTGCTTTTGATCTCCGTCGAGTAGTGCGTGTCTAATTCGCCCTCCTATCCGTAAGATCCCCTCATCATCGACCACCGGCGTAAGACTGCGGAGGGGCCTCCGCCCGGATACCGGTCGGCCAGCGTAGGCATCCTCAAGCTCCAGACGGAAGGCCACGGATTGCGACACCCGGTCCATCGTACGAGGGCCGCGTCCAACTCCGTCGGGTCCAGCGTCGAGTGTGTCCTCGCTGCTCCCCCGTTGTCGTCGGCGGGTCGGCGATCCCGTCACCGCCAAATCCAGGAAGAGACTCGAAGTAGCCGGCGGAGCAAAGAGAACCGGGTGAGCTCTTTAAGTTCCCGTGTACCCGCGATTGCGAGGTATCGAGGTGAGCGACGCTCGGGATGTCGACGTGGTCCTGCAGGCTGGGGTCCGTCGGCCAAGCTGTTGCGTTATCCTTCAAGAAGCCTTCTCCTCGCCACCACAGCGGATGATCTAGGAGGATGATGTCCCTCGGGGACACCCCTCGAGAAGCGCAGTCCGCCGGCTTGTCTCGTCCAGGTACGTGTCGCCATCTTACCTCCTGGTTGGTACGCTGTATCTCGGCTATGCGATTAGCTACGAATGTTGTTCATTTGGCAGGATGTCCGCGGATCCAGCTGAGCGTGACCGTGGAATCCGACCAGAGGTGCACAGCGGATGGCGTTAGGCCC
Source organism: Lasius platythorax (assembly GCA_963971435.1). Classification (NCBI taxonomy): domain Eukaryota; kingdom Metazoa; phylum Arthropoda; class Insecta; order Hymenoptera; family Formicidae; genus Lasius; species Lasius platythorax. Next base: position 18,811,689 of record OZ020537.1, read on the forward strand.
AGGACGATCCTGACGTGTTCGGCCAGTTTGGCCAGTAAGGCCGCCGCACAGAGCTCCAACCGGGGCAGTGACGCGCTTCACCGGGGCGACCTTGGTTTTTGCCAGCACCAATGAGATGAGGGGCTCCTCGTCGCCCATTGCCCGAAGATAGATCACGGCGGCGTAGGCTCGCTCGAAGGCGTCCGAGAAGCCATGGATTTCGAGGGTGCCCGCCGAGGCATCGCCGCGAAACCAGCGAGGCACCCGGACCCCCTCCAGTAAGGGGAGCTCCTCCTCCAGTTCGGTCCATGCAGCGGCTTCCTCCGGAGCAAGGGGGGCGTCCCAGTTCAGCCGCTGAATCCAAGTGGCCTGGATTATGATTTTCGCCCGGATAATTATCGGCGCCAGCCAATTCAATGGATCGAAGAGCTGTGCCGTCTGCGAGAGCATTGAACGCCTCGTCGAAGGGACGCTCTCGGGCCTCCGCACAATGAGCGCAAAATTGTCAGTCGTCGGGCACCATTGCAAGCCCAGCACGGAATGTTCGTCGGTCGGCAGCAGGGCGTCCGAGAAAGACTGCAGTCGATGTTCTAAGGGGACGTCCGCCAGGAGCTCCCGGTGATACGCGGCCTACTACCTCAGCGGAAAGCCGCCCGCCGTGCACAGCGATGTCACCTGTTTCCGTAATTGACGGCCCGACTCCAAGGTGGACGAGCCAGTAAGTATATCGTCCTTGTATATATCCTGCCGCAACGTCTCGGCCCCCAGTGGAAATCGGCTTTCCTCGTCGCTGGCGAGCTGGCGCAACGTGCGCATGGCGAGATAAGATGCGCACGCCAGCCCGTACGCGACAGTAGTTAGCTCATACTCTCTAACCTGCTCCTTCCACAGGATTCGTTGAAGGCTCCTGTCATCTGGATGTACCGCGATCTGGCGGTACATCTTTCCTACGTCCGCGACGAAGACAACGGTGACATCGCCACCGCGTTACGACGTCCGCGAGCGCAGGCAGCAGGTTGGGCCCAGTGTGCAAGGAGTCGTTGAGCGAGACTCCTGCTGAGCCGCGAGCGGACCCGTTGAAGACACGGATCTTCTCCTCGGCGCCGGAGCCCCGCAGTACATGGTGCGGCAAGTAGCACGCGCGGGATCCGAAGATAGACGGTGCTCCTGCGACCGGCGTCATGTGACCGAGGTATTCGGCCATGAATGTGCGATACCGGTCACCGAACTCGCGATCGCGCTCGAATCGGCGCGACATGACTTCGAGCAGGCGGGACGTGGCGCGACGCGTGAACGCGAGGTGTGGCAGTTCCGGCAAGAGAGGTAAGCGGACTTGGTAGCGGCCGTCAAACAGCCGTTGATGCGTTTGTGAGAAGAAGTCCTCACATTCTTGATCCTCGGCAGAGAGCGACAAGGCGGAGCATGGTGGCTCCTCCCACTCCCAAAAACGGCGTACGAAGGCAGCCAGATCCTCCATCGCGGAGCACTGCAGCGAGGACACCGAAGCGACGTAACTGGCTCCGACGGCGCCCAGCAGAATCCACCCGAGTCGAGTGTGTTGCGCGATCGGCTCCAGAGTCCCACCTCGGCGCAGATCCGGCAGCACGATGTGGGCGTACGCGTCCGTTCCGAGTAGCAGTTCGACCGGGTCACGCGCGAAGAAGTCGGGATCCGCAAGTTCGAGGCCCTCCACGTGCGGCCACGAGATAGCTCCAGTCTCCGTGACACTGCTATAAGCCGACAGGTGCGGCATGACCAGTGACGACACAGTCAGCGAAAACGACCCGGTACGCGCGGAAAGATCGACAGCGACCTGTCCCCTCGAGAAGCCCGCCTGGACGCCTCCGACTCCGAAGATCGTGACGGACGTAGGTGTACGCGGGAGGCGGAGTCGCTGAGCCAAAGATTCCGCGATCAGCGACGTCTCCGATCCTGGATCCACTAGCACGTAAGCTGCATGGCGCGTGCCGCTGCGATCCACTACCAGGACGCGGGCGGTTGCCAGCAAGAAGGACGTGCACTCCGCGGGCGGCCGCTTAGCCACGTGCACCGTCGGCGACGCACTTGGCCCGGGGGCGGGCAGAGCCACGGCAGCGAACGCCTCGTGCAACGACAAGTGGTGCCGTCCCGAGCACTTAGTGCATACTTTGTTAGAAGAGCACTCACCGAGCATGTGGCGTCCCAGGCAATTCTAACACCATTGGTGAGTAGCCATAACCTCGCGTCGTTCCTGGGCTGACTTTTGCTTATAATGGTCACAGAAGGCCAAAAAATGCTCCTTTTTGCAGAGAGGGCAGCTGCGGCTTGAGTCAGGTCCTCGGCTCTTCACATGGTTGGCCCGGGCAGCGCGGCTGGACTTCTCGGCGGGCTTTCCGGATTCTCGACTGACGGCGCGAAGTACCTCCTGCGTCATAAGCTGCTCCTGCAGGAACTCGCGATGATCTTCGTACGAAGTTGGCTCCGAAGATTTTCCGAGCGAGTTCTCCCACTCGCGGCGGGTCTTAGTGTCGAAGAGCTCGACCACCAGGTGCACGAAGAGGTCCGTACAGTCCGCTATCGGCCGACCAATGCCCTCCAGAGCACCGACGGTGGTGACGACGCCATGGAAGATCCGTCGGAGATCGGCAGTGAAATCCAACTTCATCCTTGGCAGGGCGGTGAAAGCAGCGAGGTAAGATCTCATCAGTAACCGATTGTTCTCAAAATGCTTGCTCAGCGTAGCCCAGGCGCGATCGAAGTTTTCCTCCGTCGAGGGCAGACTTCGGATCAGCTGCTCAGCATCTCCCTTCACGCATGTCTTCAAGTAGTGCATTTTCTCTACCTTCGACAGTGAGGCCTCTTCGACTACGATGAAGAGGAACAAGTCGCGGAAGGCCAATCCTCAAATTTGCCGGAGAATTGCGGCAACTGGATGTGAGGCAACACACTACGCGACGAAGTCTCGGTTTTGTTCGGACCGAAGGCGCGGATCGTGAGTGCGAGGAAGACAAAGACACAAGAAAAAAAGTTGGACGTACTGGGACACGAGAAAAGAGTTGAACTTCACAATATATTTCACAAACTAACTATTTACAGTGCTTTATACAGAAGTGAGTTATGGAAAACTCCCGTAAAGAATAGTGCGAGATTACGCGAAATAACGCGATCGATAACGCGAGACTTAAAAGTGCGAAAAGTGATCGGAATTAATCGTGAATGTAACGTGCGTCCAGCTCGGAGTGCTTCCTGCAAAAGGCGCTCGGTGATCTCGGGCGCGCTATTTTATTATCACGATCTTCCAGAAGATTCCCGGCAGCAATAAATCACTTTCGTCTCCGGACAAAAGCGACAGGGAATTTTCCGGAAAGTCGGAGGTCGAAAGTGTTTGTATTTTTATAAACGAGCGGTTGCCCATTCGATTTTGGGCCTCGAGATGCGCAACGCGCGGCGGATCGCGTGACGCGCAACTTAAGATGCGCGCGCGGCGGCGGCAGGTGCGTGAGCGCGCAGCGCGAGCCCGCGCGGCAGCGGCGCTCGTTAGACAAGCAAAATTAGGATAGAATTATTTACATATGTACATATATCCGACGCTGGTTTCCGAACAATAATTTATCTTACAGAATAAAAATTTTTCTTTAGATTTCTCATTTGTTACAATGTGCAATGAATGTTATGGCGAATAACAGAGAGCGATAATAAATGCATAAAAAGAAGATAGAATAAAGAGAATAAAGAGAACAAAGAGAACATAATATAATTGTACTCTTGGATCAGATTTCTAAGTATGTATAAATAAAATAAGTATCTATAAATTAATAAAAGTGCTATGTGAGTTCAAAAAAGATTTTTACATTATTCAGGCAATATAATATTAATTGAGTATAAATTTTGTTTTGTCAAAACCACGTAAATTATGGAAAATAAGTATAGTCAGTCTTAGAGAAACAAAAAATTTTAATGTAGCATTATTAAATTCTACATTCTTAAAAAAGGATTGGAAATATAAAAACTAATAACTCAATATCCTCCAATAAATAAAGGGCACCAGATACTTTGGATTTCTTACAATTAGTAAAAAAATTTGAGTAGCAAAAAATACTGAAAGACAAAAAAGTAGTGTGATAATAACCGAGAAGTGTGATATAACATAATAAAATTGAATAAGTATTCTTTCACATAAATTAAGAAAATAAGATATATGGACGCTTATGAAACTTTTTCACAAATTTTAGGTAAAAATGTTTAAATAATATTGCAAAAACTTTTTCGGCAAAATTAACTTTGAAAATGCATGAGCTTTGGCACACAAATAAAAACATTTTATTTTTTTTCAAAATAGACAGAGAAAGAAAAAAAGAAAAAAATTAGAACTTATAGTGCAAAAAATACAATGTTCTATTTGATAGTATACATCTTAATTGTTAAGTCTCAAAGTTGAATATCAAATTTATTAATTTATTAATTCTGCTCAAATTTTTTAAAATATCTGTTAGATAATTGACATTTTTAATCTTTCTCTCTATATTGGCTCTAACAATAAATATTGTAATAAATGTGTAAATGTTTCAGCGTGTATATATATTTCATATTTTTATATATACATATGTATATGTATAGGAACAGGTAGGTAGATAGGTACAGGAATGGGAATGTGTGTATAAATAATAATATTAAACTTATAAAATTTTATCATTTTTATTCTAATTCTTTTTATTATTATTTAATAATTATCTTTAATGTATATAATATTATTATATTACTGTTATATTAATACTGTTTTTTGTTTTTTAGTTATAAAAGTAGACAATTACACCCCCTCTGCCCCCTCTGCCCCTGCCGCGTCCACCTCTTCCACGATCTCCTCTTCCTCGGCTTCCTCTTCCTCGTCCACCTCTTCCTCGTCTACCTCTTTCTCGTCCTCCACTGCCCCTGCCACGTACTCACCTTTCTCTTCGGCCGAGTGGACGGCCGTATTTATTAACGTATTTAGTTCCTCTTTCTGAAAGACAAAATGGATTATCATTTATATTATCACTGATTATTAATCTTATTTTTTCAGGTAATATTAAAATTTCTAAATTTGTAATAATCATAATAATAGTAGTAGTAGTAGTCATCTTTATTGAGTCCCCTAGGGGTTTTCAAGGCGCTTCTAAGGAGCGGTCCCGAATCTTTACAAATAAATAAACTCCATTTCCCCACGCGACCTGGCCATATGCGACCCTTACATACTCACACCTCCCACCCTCGCATCCCGTCCCTTTTCCCCTATCACTCCTAAACCTCCCCCCTTACACCCTCCTTCGCCCCCGTACAATTCTCTTCTTTCCTCTTTCCTTCATCCCTCTAGTTTCTTCATCCTTCTTCTCCTCTTCTTTCTTGCTTTCTGTCAAAACCAAGTCCTCCCTCTTTCCGCTTACTCCTTCCTTTTCTTTCCTTCTTTCTCCTTCCTAGCATGACTTAGTTCGGCAGGGTCTCTAAAACACACAAACAGAATCCGAGAAACTTTTCCTTTCTTTCTTTTGACCCTCTCCCTCTCCTTCGTCCCTACAACACCAAACCCGCCTTAGAACTCCTTGCACTCTCTCCAACTCTCTGCCTCTTCATCCCATTTCCATTCTCTTCCGTCTATCCATAATCTCCTATTATTATACTCTACCCTTTCTACCCTGTTTCTTTCTACCCTCACCCTTTCCTTAATCCTCCACTTCATTCTCCTTTCCTCCCTCGTTAAATCTTCATCTACGCTCATCCTCCATCTTCTCCCTACTTCTCCCCATCTTTCCAAAACCTCGTTCCTGTCCTCCTCTTTATCCAATACTTCTAACAGAATACTCTTCCCATCGTCTCCTATTCTCTCTTCTACACCCCTTAACGCCACCTTTCTTTCCAACATTCTCTCTAAAAGCACCCTCAGGCATAAACACCTTTCCTCAAAATTATCCCCCTCTATCCCCTTCCATACCAAGTTTCTTCTTTTCCTCTCCCTTCTCACCTGTTGTTCTCTTCTCTCTCTAGCCTTCCTCTCTCTCACTCTCTCCTCCTCTCTTCTCTTTTCCTTGTCCATCCTATCTTTCACCTTTTTCCAAATCCCCCTTACCTCCTCCCCTTCCTCTTTCTCTTCCTCCACACATTTCCACCAACTACCCTCTTTTTCACCCTCTTCCTCAACCCTGTCTCGTATCTTCCCAGATTCCTCCCCCCTCAATCCCTCCTCCTTTCCCCTCCTACTCTCCATCTCTCCCCTTCTTTCTCCTTCCTCATCCTTTTCCCTAACCTCCTTTCTCTCCTTACTCCTTACTTCCCACCCCATTCCTTCACCATCTCCAAATTTCCCTCCCTCCCTCCGTCCCGACACCTTTCACATCCTTGCCCCCGTTCCTCCTCTCCTTTCTCAAACCCTCCATCACTCCCCTTCCCTTATCCCCTCTTTCCTTTCTCCACCTTCCTTGCCCTCTTCCGTCTTATTCTTCCTTGCGCCTCCCCCCACCTTTTTCCCATCCATCTTGTCGCACGCCATTTCACTCTCCTCCGCCTCCCCCGTAATAATCATAATAAAATTACTAAATTAAAAAAAGAAATATTTGCAATGAGGAAAAAAATCTTCTTTAAAAAAAAATAATTAACAATTTATATTTAAAAAAGTAAAAAAATCTGGACTATATGAATGGAAAAAGAATTTCTCACATTTTTAAAATATTTACACTTTCAATTAATTGCATTTTTAATATTAATAATGTGTAATAAATGCAAAATAAAACTGTAATTAATTAAATATATTTATAAAATGTAATACTTACACTTAATGTTATTGATATTGTCGACGATGTTGACGCCGTCGTCACCGTCATCGGCGGCGTTATCGTCGTCGGCGTTGTCACCGTCGTCGGCGTTGTCATCGTCGTCGGCGTCGTCGACGTTGTCACCGTCATCGGCGTCATCACAGCCGTCGGCATCGTCTCCGTCGTCGGCATCGTCGCCGTCGTCGTTATAGTAGACTGATTTGTTGCCTGAAAAAATGGTTAAAAATTATGCACTATAAAAATCAAAAACCTATGGAAAAAAATGCAAATGTAATTCAGTCACTATAATAAGGGCAAAGCGAGATAGAGTGAAAGCGAGCGAGATTGAAATTTCGACGTGTTCTATTCGCCGACACAATTGACCGTAAGATGTATGCCGGATTTGTTTGTTTCAATAGATGACACGATTATTGTAGACACTCGAATTTAAAGCACTATTAAAATGTAAAAAAACGATGTTATAAAATATTCTCTTACTCGCTCTCACATCATCTCACTCGTTTTAACAAGTTGGCAAAATTAAAACAAGAAGAATTATTATTAAACAAGTATTATTAAATGGACAATACATTTCGATCCAAAATTTGTCACGAAATGATCATGCATTCATATTGTACCGAACTTTGAGTCGCGAGTATTTCGATATTATGCGCGGCTTGAGTAATATTTCATCAAATGTTTATATTCACAATAATGAATGTGAAGATACACTGCATTTGATGATATTGATGCAAGTAATCTCTGCTGTACTTACCATTACGACCGTTCCGCTTCGTGTTAGGCTTCGGAATGAACTGGCTCGTGTTCGTATGTCGCACGTGTTACGCAGGTTACGCTTTATGCTGTGCCACGCTTGCCGATATCCCCGAACCCCGTTCGCACACGTGTGTGAAATTGGCCCCGCACTTTTGGCATTTTATATTTTTTTCAATTGTGCTGCATTGTGCTACGTTTGTGCCAATTTGTGCCGCAAACGACAGCTCAATAACATAAAGCATTTTTCACAAAAAATGAAAAAACCAAATTTTTGCCAGCCCCGCACTTAAAAAATTTTGAATTTTGAATAATTGTACTGTATTGTGCTACGTTTGTGCTGACTTGTGCCACAATGAAAAAATCAATAACTCAAACAACAACCGAAAAAATTTAAAAAAATGAATGTTCACTAACCCCGCACTTTTTCCAGATTAATCTCAATTTTTTTCTTAAATTCGGACTAATTTGTGCCGTGTTGTGCCGTTGGAAAAATTCCAATATCTCCTTTGGTTTCGATAAAAAAAATTCACAAAGATAGATAAATAAATATATATAAATCACATTTGCAACGCAAATATAGTATTTCCGCAAGTTATGCTTTTTTACTACGTTAAATATAAAGTAAAAGCAAAAAATAAAAATCTCGATAATCTTAGGGGTCGATAAAAATTCATAAAAAGGGGTGAGGATAAATAAAAAATTTGACATTTTTGAATATTTTTTGATTGTGCCGGATTGTGCTAGAGTAGCACAACAACTTTTCCAAATGACACAATTTCCTACGATCGCTAGATTTTGCAGCACAGACAAAGTTAGGACTCAGACGTTAGGAATTTTTAGGAATGAAAAATTTCAAAGTCGCGTAACTTCCGAAATGTAATAGATAATCGAATTCTGCAAATCGAGTTATGTTATTTGAAACTAACAGGAGATAGGCGAGGAAAATGCTGAGGAAGTTGGAGTGATTCAAATTCAACTGAAAAAGATGAAAGGTAAAATAGTTTGAATTGTGCCGTATTGTGCTAAACAGATGCACAACTATTTTTCCCAATAATAAAATACCGTCAGTGAATTTGTGTTAAATCAATCTTAATAAAATGTTAGAAAAACGTATGTTTTTGAACTGTAATGTGTGAATGGTTATATAAGAAGATATATTTTATTCATCTAATTTTAATATGTGATAAATATATACCGCTTTCTGCGTTACCCGGAACCAACGACGTGGACGTAGCGGTATTCTGGTTCCTTTTTATTTCTTTTTTATTTTTTATGCATTTTTATTTTTAAATTTTTTTCTGTTTTTTCTGTTTATATATATTTTTTGCCTACTCCTCTTATCCGGATACATGTATATATTTTTTGTTTTTTATATTTTTCATATTATTTTTGATATTTTTAATATTATAGATGTGCATATATTTAAAAACAAAACCAAATAAAATTTGTGATAAGTAACGAAATAAAATTTCTATCGTCTTTTTCTAAAAAAGAGGTACGATAGAAAAAAAGAAAAGAAAAATGCACGAAATCTGTTTTATCTTTCAAATCTGCAACATATTTAGAAAGAATTCGTTTCGCATGCGATATAGATTATTAAATGCGGTTTTATTTTATATTCTTTTGTTTTGTTTCTTGTATTTTTAATTAAATCATCAAATTCTATCCATTGAGATCCTTGATAGGAATACCCTACATAATGCCCGTTCCCAATATCACCGTATCGTGCTACTATGCCCGCTAAAAGAAACGAATTATCGCCAACCTGAATTTTCGGCTAAATTCTGCAAGAGAATGTTCTTTCTCTATATTATTTTCTATTGCGTCGCATTCTATAAATATTTGTTTTCCGTATTTTATGTTTCTACTCATACGTTGCTTACAGCAGGTGGATCTATTATCTGGCATACCTTCTAATATAGCCGTGGATAGCTCGCAATATCCGTGCTTTATAATAATATCCACATTAATAGGAATCAATACAGATTGACGCATGATCATGTTGGAACATACGACGCAATTTTTTATTTCTATGTAACTGGGATTGTTTGTGAAAACATATTGTGCAACATTTCCTATGCTTGAGAGACAGTCTATAGTTATATTATTTTTATCAATCTGAGTTTTGAAATTATTAACATCCATTAATATTTCGGCTCTTAATTTATATGTATTTTGGCTGCAATCATTTTTTAAAAAGCATTTAACGAATCGCATAATGTTAGTGTCGGATGTTTCAATACTATTTTTATAATATTCGTTACTGCATGCACATGCAATTATGGACGCGATTCTATCAAACCCACATGTATTTATAATCACAACTCTTTTTTTATCGATAGTTAGAAAGGAACATAGACTACCATTTTGCAAATTTGCGACTCCTATGCGCGTCTTTCCTGTATGACTTATATCCCAGTCCGGGCAATTGTCCAAATATGTTTTTCTTTTATTTGTTACGTCCAGACTCGTAAGGGAGAGTCAACGGAAGGACGTAAACAAAACTTACCTCGAACAATGCCGGACCGTACGTGGTTTCGAGGCGAGCGAACGTGCGGAGGCCCCAAGCAGGTCAACGACCGAACAGGTCGCTTTTACGCTGTTAAAAGGCCCCGTTCGCTCGATGGTCCCTTTTTGGCAAAAGAATTTAATCTCTTTTGCGCGGGATGGGACCCTGTGCGATTTTGGAGTTCAGGAGAGAGTGCGGGAAATAATAATTATCATTCAATTAAATAGGAAAATATCTAATTTATTCAAAATAAGTAAATGAAGCGCAATTTATGAGAAAATTCATTATATTTAATTAATGCCTATGTATATATGCATGTGTGTATTGATTACAATATGATTTTTTATAATAAAAGAAAATTACATGAAGGTGTTGGTAAGTATATGTGCGCGTTACATGTGTGCGGAGGTCATCGATCGGAGCAGAGTGGGGGAAATTATAATATTTAAAATGAGGCTCCGATCGGGTTACAATAAATTATACAAATATAAAATAAAAAAAAACATCAACTAAGCATAAGCAGGAGGTCAGGAATCGGGGATTTCTTCGAATTCAATGGTGGAAGGTTTATAAATCCGCCAAAAGAATTCGATGGGAACGGCCACTGGATATCTGCGGCAGGGATAGAAACATGGAATTGCGGTGTCAGGGGGAGATTCAATTAAGATTTTCTTCAGGTCGGCAAGATTTACAGGACCTGGTCCGATGGTGAAGGCATCCTCGGGGAGAGGATCCGTGTATGGAGGGAGGGTTCTTAAGCAATAATCCAGTAGATTTTGATAGGTGCGAGGAGAAGGATCATGTTCAGAAGGAGGTGGCGAGGGTGATGGAAGGGGGGAATCTCCAAGTTCTATGACGGGAGGCGAGGGCGATCTCGGGGACTCGAGGACAGGAGATTGTGAGGGAGAAAGGGGGGGAGAGTCTTCTAAATCAATTAAAAGCGGTGAAGGAGATCTTGATGGAGTGCACGAGGATTGCGGAGAGGGAGGAGGAGGAGTAGGAACTCTCGGAGACGGAGAATCTTTGGGAGTAGGAGGAGGGGGAGTCGGGACTCTCGGAGACGGAGAGTCTTCGGGAGAAGGAGGAGGGGGAGTCGGGACTCTCGGAGACGGAGAGTCTTCGGGAGAAGGAGGAGGGGGAATCGGGACTCTCGGAGACGGAGAATCTTCGCGAGAGAAAAAGGGGGGGTACAGAGGGGGAGCAGGACCGTTCCGGGGACGAGATGGGAGAAAGTCGGGGGTGGCAAAATGTGTGTGGGTGGTTGTTTAGGGTATCGTTGCTTATGCTAGTCGACGGATCGTTATTAGGCTTAATCGTTGAGTGGTTACTTATAGTCGAATTGTTATTATTTCTAATCGAGGAGTTTATACTAGTCGCGGAATTTTCCGAATGGTTTTCTGCCGAGGCCCGAGCCAGTAGTTTCCTTAATTGCCTGTTGCGGCGATTACGCGACTGCCTGGCGATCTTTCTAGACTTTCGCCTAGGTCTTTCCACTGAGGAAAACGGGTAAAGAAAACGGAATAAATAAATAACAGAAAGAGGCAATGGTATCTTTCTTTGTCGAGAAGAATTTCTCGAGATTGCGAAACAATTTTTGGATTTAGTTATCTAAGTAAAATGAGAAGACTAGAAATTTTATGTATGTATATGAAGAGCAATATATATATATATATATATATATATATATATATATATATATATGTATAAATATATATACATATATATATATAAACGAATACGTATGTATACGTGTTAATATATAGTAACCTTAGGCAGGGGAAAGCGGAAACTTGAAGAGGTTGAATGAGGTGTTACGAATCATTGTTATTAATATTAATTTTTCGAATATTGTATGGGGGAGGATATGATGGGGAGAAAGAAAAAGGGTGGCGGGTTGAAATTGCAAGAGAATAGAAAGTTCTGAGCGGCGGGTGAGAGATAAAGAAGGATAGCGAGCCTGCGCTGCTACAAAGCAGGAGACCCTGAGCGACGGGTGATAGATAAAGAAGGATAGCGAGCCTGCGCTGCTACAAAGCAGGAGACCCTGAGCGACGGGTGAGAGATAAAGAAGGATAGCGAGCCTGCGCTGCTACAAAGCAGGAGACTCTGAGCGACGGGTGAGAGATAAAGAAGAATCGCGAGCTTGCGCTGCTGTAAAGCAGGAGACTCTGAGCGACTGGAGAGAGATAAAGAAGGATAGCGAGCCTGCGCTGCTACAAAGCAGGAGACTCTGAGCGACGGGTGAGAGATAAAGAAGGATAGCGAGCCTGCGCTGCTACAAAGCAGGAGACCCTGAGCGACGGGTGAGAGATAAAGAAGGATAGCGAGCCTGCGCTGCTACAAAGCAGGAGACTCTGAGCGACGGGTGAGAGATAAAGAAGGATAGCGAGCCTGCGCTGCTACAAAGCAGGAGACTCTGAGCGACGGGTGAGATGTAAAGGGGGATCGCGAGCTTACGCTGCTGTAAAGCAGGAGACTCTGAGCGACGAGTGAGAGGTAAAGGAGAATCGCGAGCTTGCGCTGCTGTAACGCAGGAGACTCTGAGCGACTGGTGAGAGGTAAAGGAGGATCGCGAGCTTACGCTGCTGTAAAGCAGGAGGCTCTGATCGACCTAAGGAATTAATAGACGGGGAGTTTCTCAAAAGAAATTTCATCGGGGGAATCCCAAAAAAGAAGGAATAATAATAAGAATTAAATTTTAAATAATTGATAAATATATTTGTTCGCAATCCAAAAATTATTTCAAAAGAGGGAAGCCCGACCAGTGAATTCTACGCGTTAAACTGACTTACTGCTTATAGAGTGCGCCGGTTTTTAGTTGCAGACAACGTACTGGTCCCCGGGTCTAGGATGCCCCTGGCTCGGTCTTAGCTCGCTATTGGTTTTCCAATTGTTTGTATGTGCTCGCTGGTCCACAATGTACACACACTCACTAATATTTTCTATTCGCACTCTGAATGTTCGAGCTGTGGAATACTATAACTGCGGACTTTAGCACTGAAATTGACGCGAGATTCAAGAGTAACTGTAATAGCAACCGTGATAGTAATGGGAGTAGAAGAAGTAGTAATGCTCTCTCGAGCCAAGTTTCGAGTATTTAAAACCCTTCGCTCCTCCTTTTCGCTGGGCAGTCGAAATCTCTATTTAGCGAATCAGTTTTCTAATGACGCCCTCATAGGATTTGGAGGGAGTCGATTTTTGATAAAAAAAGTTTCCATTTCCCCGGCATGGGTGGAGCCCTTTTTTGTTTAAACATCCAGATTTCGGCCCAACGGAAAGGACAGCGCATTTATGTGAGATGGGCACTTAATTTACCCTTTCGACCGTTGCGACGCGTTTATCGCGTAAGGGCGGTCTGTCAAGCGAGCACATGTGGTATCGGTTTTATCGCTACCAGCCGTTTTCCTTCCAAGTTATCGCGCTAGCTTTCGGTACTAAATTGGTTTGTTTTTGCGAGTCTGTCGGCCGTAGTTTGAAATTTTGAAATCGCTTCCTCGCACATGTTTGAGAATCACATTTATTGATCCGTTTGTTTTTTTTTTGTTTTTCTTAGACTACGGTCTAGGACCCGATTTTGTTTAGTTAAGTTTGTTGCTAACGTGGCTTGCTTGTCACATGTCTCGAACTCTACGACTAGTTTTCGTTTTTTTTTATCAAGGTTTATATTCCGACTCGCTTTCGTTTTTATATTTTATCATCGCGGATTGTTCGACACGTGCTTAGAACACCACGGTTCTGTTTAGTTTCGTTTTGTTTCTCTAGGTTTTATTCGTCATGTGTTTCCGAATAGCACGACTCGCCTGACAGATGATAATATAATTTATCGCCGCCTCGTGTATCGGGAAAGAAAAGAATCGTGGAGTCCGCTGGACGTAACAATACGTTTGTGTTGTGTTTTTGTTTCTCCAATTATGTTGTAAATTTAATTCGTTTGTATGGCCTGATATAATGTTACTTTCCTTAGAATAAAATTCTACTCCAATATTTGTCGGAGAATTAGAGTCGGTTTCAAACTTTTTTGATTGGTTCAGCATAATTGGAGAGTTTGATGTGTCTCCAGGCAGATTGCTTTCTCTAATAGTCGGAATAATGGATTGAGTCTCACCTATCGAACTACTGATGACCTCATTCTTTGTGACTGACTCATTATTTTTAGCAGAAAGCAGAGAGTCATGTGACGACATAGCTAATAATGATCTGCAAATGATCTTAAATGAGTGGTTACAAATTTGTCTGCTCTCATTGGACGTTCTTTATTCTTTACTAAGATATACTTAATATCTTTCATCTCAGACTCTACAGATGATGAAGCATTTATCTGTCCACATCCAAAAATAGGGGTCATTACTCCCGAATATAATGGGAAATAAGGAAGAAATGTTTTTAGTTTTTGACTTAATTGCGGAACGTAATACGGACTTGCCAAAACAACAGCGACTGTGTCGCTAACACGCCGCCGCTTGCGCTATAGACTAGGTAAATCGTTTTTTCCTCTACTAAGGCTATCGCTGTTTCTATTCCTTCGTTGAGCAACAATCGAGCGCATGCTATTGTTCGCCACGCGAGTGTAGCGGAATATAAGGGCATGTGCTGGCGTGCAAGTGTAGCGGAGAACAGACGCATGCGCTGGTGCACGAGTATAGCAGAAAACAAGCGCATGTGCTGGTGCACGAATATAGCAGAAAACAAGCGCATGTGCTGGTGCGCGAGAGATATATATGTTACATTTGTTTTATAGATTTGACTCATCTATATCGAATAAGTCACGCGTAAGACGCGCTTACGTCTCCTTCGAGTGCAAATTTTGGCATTTCTTTCATAAAATAAAATAAAATACTTTTTCGATTTTATTCTACATCTCTCATTTTATTCGTAGAGATTTTCTCTTATAGGGCTGAGCATGGCGCTAGTGGACATATTAGAAAAAATGTTATTATGTTCCAAATATAGGTGCGTTTTGGATGAAAATGGAAAAGCAGTTAGTCCAAAATCTGCTATATACAGGGTGTCCCATAATTCGCGCCCCAACCGTAACGTGCAGGTAGAGCGGGTTAAATCGAGTAGAAAAGTCATCTACCGTTTTGCTATTTTCGAAATAATTAACGAGAAATTAATTTAAAAAGATCGGCGAATCCGCGCGAATAGAAGGGCGAGAAGAGACCTCCCGCTGTAACTTGATACAAGGTGCGCGGCGAAGCGATGGGAGGAGCGCTCTACAAAGGACAATAGTTATGTCCTTTACTTTTACCTAAGATACGACGTATGTGTGTACATAACTATTGTCCTTTGTAGAGCGCTCCTCCCATCGCTTCACCGCGCGCTTTGTGTCAGATACAGCGGGAGGTCCCTTTTCTCCACGCGCTTCTACTCGCGCGGATTCGCCGATCTTTTTAAATTAATTTCTCGTTAATTATTGCGAAAATAGCAAAACGGTAGATGACTTTTCTACTCGATTTAACCCGCTCTACTTGCACGTTACGGGTGGGGCGCGAATTATGGGACACCCTGTATAAGGAATTAAGTTCTTTATTAGAGGGAAAGATATCCCCGAAATACATTTACACTATTTTGTTACAAAATAGATATGGATTATATGACAAAATTTTAAGGTACCATAATTTATATATATATATAGATAAACCTACTAATACTAAACTTGATATATGTACTGATGATGAAAAATCATTTAATTTGTCAACTACGGAAAAAGATATAGAATTTAATCTCAAAATACCTTTAAAAACATGGCACGATATAGATTGCGAATCAGTAATTTATAAATCTAACAGCAAGGTACAGAGAAATTACAATACATTACGGCGCCGTAGATGGACAAACGTAATTTTCGAACTTATATATGAAACTGCAAAGTTACCATGTGCATTTATGTTTAAACGATGCAAAATATCTGAAACGGGCATTCATGCAATTATTAATGCAAAATGTCCAGATTGCCAGTCAAATTTTATTGGTAAAATTATTAATCTAATATATAGGTATAAAATAGGCCTGTAACGAGCATATAATGATGTTTGACAATGATTTGAGTTTATTAAAAATAAAAGATATACATGATTCGTTAGAACGGAACGCTTCGACACTACTTGTGTCTCTTCAGCCGTAAATAAATGAGTACATTGACGTTAATGATAAATATGATTGTAGAATTATTAATAACAGTGGATCGCCGGATATTTGTTGCGCAATTTTGAGTTGACATGATGTGTGTTATGTTTCTTATAATCACTCACCCTGTGTGGATTTCGCTGGTGAAAATGTGTTACGTGTGTCGGTAACATCGTTGAAGTAGCTTGTACAAACTATAAAATTATTGGATGTATTGGTGTGATGTACGATTGCACTTTACAAAATAATTAAATTAGCTCACCTTTGTTTGTAAAATTGTTGAAAATTAAAATTAAAATATAAAAGTTGTAGTCAATTAATAAAACAGTTTAATATATTTAAAGTTATATGAGTGATAAGTCATAATATAATTGTCAGTGAACTTGAAATTGATAAACACTGTTGTTACGGGCGTTCGATAACAGATAAAGTGGTGTATTCGGTAACCGAGCTTTATATATCTTTCAGTTGGTGAGACCAAAATTAAGAAATAAATATTGTGAGTTATGTTTTTGTATGACAGAAGGATTTAAGTAACGGAAAATATGATCTGTCTAAATATTCCGTATCTTCCATAGCATTGAGACCGTTTTTTTGTTTTTTTATATGAATTGTTTCAGCAATTAACCTCTTATAATAATTGATTTCATGGTCTAATATTTTTACGTTGTCCCAATCCATGTTGTGTTTATATTCCGTGATATGTTGGGAAACTACAGATTGATTTGATGTATGTAGTTTTATGTTAGTCTTATGTTCATATATTCTTGTTTTTAATTGTCTCTTGGTCTGACCTACGTAGGATGCGGTACATTCTTTACAATTAATTTTATAAATGACGTTATTGTTGCATTCTGTTGGTGTAATGTCTTTGTGTACTTTGATAAATTTGTTGAGGCGGTTAAAACGTTTGAAACCAGCGGCAAATTCTGTTCCTCGAAATGAGTTACAAACATATTCCGATAGATTTTTAATATAAGGAACCGCTATGAATCTGCTGCTTTTTTCTTTTTCTCCTCTATTTACCATCGTTCCAAAACCGAATTTTAATTTTGTGGCTATAAGTTTTTTTATCCTGACATGGACATATTTGAAAATAAAATGAAGGGGATAACCATTATCCAGAAGTGTGTTAATTACTAGTGTTATGTTTTTGTTGTGAAATTGAGGGTGAGATAGAAGCAACGCTCTGTCTGTTAGACTGTAAATCGTGCCTATTTTATGACATGTCGGGTGGTTTGAGAAATATGAAAGGTATCTGCCTGAGTGTGTTTTTTTGTGATACCAGTCAATGATGATGTTTTCATTTTCGATTTTCATTTTAATGTCCAAAAAACTCAGACAATGGTCTACCTCTATCTCACGTGAACTGGATTCTGTCATGATAAGAATTGAAGATGTCAATGATATTTTGAATGGAATTTACCTAAAGCATACGGGATTCCGAAAATTCACAAAGAAGGATATCCTTTACGGATCATTGTATCGTCTGTTAACAGTCCTTTGTATTCCATTGCCAATTTCATACATCACACCAATACATACAATAATTTTATAGTTTGTACAAGCTACTTCAACGATGTTACCGACACACATAACACATTTTCACCAGCGAAATCCACACAGGGTGAGTGATTATAAGAAACACAACACACATTATGTTAACTCAAAATTGCGCAACAAATATCCGGCGATCCACTGTTATTAATAATTCTACAATCATATTTATCATTAACGTCAATGTACTCATTTATTTACGGCTGAAGAGACACAAGTAGTGTCGAAACGTTCCGTTCTAACGAATCATGTATATCTTTTATTTTTAATAAACTCAAATCATTGTCAAACATCATTATATGCTCGTTACAGGCCTATTTTATACCTATATATTAGTTTTATAACACGAGCTTATTGATTATTAAAAAATTATTAATGTTACGTCCAGACTCGGAAAAGGTAGTCGAACGGAAGGGCGTAACTTACCGTTTTCTCGAAACAGGTGCTTTCCGGCACGCGCCTCGAGTCGAGCGAATTTTAACAGGCCCGAACAGGTAAACGACTGGGACGGTCGCTATTACTCTGTTCGTAGGGCATTCGCTCGGTGGTCCCTTTTCGGTAAGAGAATCTAATCTCTTTTACGCGGGACGGGACCGTGTGCGATTTCGGAGTTCAGGGGAGAGTGCAAGGGGTCAGGAAATGATTATAAATTCAATCATTTAATTATTAAAAATCTAGTTTATTCATATCAAACGAATATATAAGTAAAAATATAATTCAGTTATAAAGGAGTTTTTGTAAACATGTTTCTGAGAGTGAGTGAATGTATATGTAATGGCGCGGGTGTTACATTAGTTCGGAGGTCATCAGAATGCTCTGGAATAGATTCTGGATTCTATTATTAAATTAAAATTTCTGACTGGATAATACAATTGATTTTTAATTAGGCAAATAAAATAGGATTAAAAAATGTGTGTGTATGTAGTGATTCAAGTAATTTCTTCTATGACAACTGAGGATGGGGTATGAAAATATTCCTTGAAGGTTTCGATAGGAATTGCGAATGGATAAGGAGAAAATCGGGTATACCAAGGGAGGAGGGTCCCACAAGGATATATCCTTGCCGCTAATTCGAGCTCTTCGAAATCAATCAAATCAGGCCCAAACGAGACGGTTCCCTCCGGTGAAGGTAATTCCAGGATAGGGAATCTTTGAGCTAGGAACTCGAAACATCCGATATCGCCTATCTGTTTGATGCGAGCACGAGCCTCCTGGTCGAGATCGGGGGTGTCGTCATCAATGCAGATTACTTCGATATCGGCGTTGGATTCAGGAGGTTGAGGGGAAGCGGGAGGAGAGTCGTCAAGCGTGATTACTGGCGGAGAGTACGAGGATGTGTGTAAATTGATTGAGTGATAATTGTTAGAATCGTAGTGAGAATGATCGGAGGCAGTTAAATCTAAAGTCGCCACTTGTGCCCGAGCCAATTCCTTCCTCAGGCGACGATTGCGCCGATTTCGCGAACGTTTGGCGACGTTTCGCGAATTTCGCCAAACGGGCTTCACTACCAGGAAGACAATTGATAATTGTTAGGGGAAGCCGAACGTTTTATTTAAAGAACAGCTCTTGGATTTAAATAAAAAGAAAACAATTTTTTCTACTGATTAATGCTAGAATATATATATATATATTTATATATATGTGTGTGAGTGATAATGTCTATTTTTCTATATGGATGGGAATAGCCAGGATGAATGTTCTAGATGGAAGGGAAGGCAGGCTGTGAGTATCGTGAGTTTTCGTGAGTATCGTGAGTTTCGCTGCAGTAAGCAGGAAACCCGTCAACGATGTATGTGAGTATTGTGAGTATTGTGAGTTTACGCTCCAATAAGCAGGAAACCCTTCAACGATGTTTGTGAGTATTGTGAGTATTGTGAGTTTACGCTGCAATAAGCAGGAAACCCTTCAACGATGTTTGTGAGTATTGTGAGTATTGTGAGTTTACGCTGCAATAAGCAGGAAACCCTTCAACGATGTATGTGAGTATTGTGAGTATTGTGAGTTTACGCTGCAATAAGCAGGAAACCCTTCAACGATGTATGTTAGTGAGAAAGAAATTTTAAGGTCCGATGGAGATCAAGGATGATTGTGATGTTGGAATTTGGTAAAAAAAGGGGGGGGGGTTGAGACTTGGAGATAGACAATCAAATGATAAGAGTTTACGAAAAACATCCAAGAGTTATTCTGAGATGAGTGAATATGATAGATATGATTTCAGACGACTTACTTCTTATAGAGTACGTTGTTGGGTTTTAATATGGAAGTGAACTCGGTCTCTCGGGTGCTGTTGCTTGAGAGAGTCAGGGTTGGTGATGATCGTGGTGAGCTTCAGGTCGTGGTGAAATTCGGAAGCGTTCTTGGAAGCACCACTGCACTCACTCGCGGACACTTTTTATAAGAAGAAGTTGTCGTAGATGATGAGATGTAGAGATGATGAGATGTAGCGATTTAGCGACTTAGAGCTGTCCTCGCTCCGAGAAAAATCTCGGTTTATATTGCATTTTTGGTACACGCCCTCCGCTTAGTCACCGGAAAATCTTGACGAATTAGGATTCTTAATTATTCTTCCCACGATTTTTAGGTACCCCCTCCGTGGGGTAAGTTAGAAAGATGTGACGAAACGCAGAGTTCGTTTTATTTTCTGCGAATCGGAGAGCGTCTTCCAAAATCGAGAAATTCTAAGAATTACGGCTTTGGTGGCAGCGTTTGTTCGCCGTAATTTATGTTTAAGGAACCGCGTGATGCACCCGCTAATCAAGAGGGGTTGACTTTTATTACCCTCCCGAGACAGCGGTTATGCATATGTCACGTTTGCTGTCCGAGCGCGCGTGCGACTTTCGGGCGCGAATCCGATGTTATCGGTGTCCATCTTCGGTTTTGTTATAATTTATTGAAGATTTCTACCGTGGGAAGGTGTCAGTTTGTCCATACTTTTTGGTTTGAATTGTCAATAAATTGCCATCTAAATATAAACAGAGTGTCACAAAATCTCTCTAGAATCTTATTTTTATGGCCTTTTCCTTTTCTTCTTGACCTTTGATCCAGATTCTGTCTCGTAAATATGTCACGGTGTCTATATTTCCATGAGTTTATTATGTCCGCGTGTATATTTCCTAATCATTCTAGCGCCTACGCAGCGCATTTCCCATAATAAATTCAAAGAAATCGTGACTTTTAAGATTTTTCCAAAGTTGCACGCGCTCTCGGATCGTGGGAAAGAAAAGAATCATGGAGTCCACAGGACGTAACATTAATATACCTAAGGATAATACAGATGTTCAAATGGAATGTCGTGTAATAAATTTTAATGCAGACATCAAACACACAAAGAAACGTCCCCTGAGTGGACAAAAAAGGGTAGAGATATCGCAATCTCTCGCAACGGGTACGTTGTCGGCGACAACATGGCGAAGGCAAGAAGCTACAAAAATAATGAATTTGTATGATTCGGAACCCCCACATCTATACAAAACATCTACTTTGAGAAAAGCAAAGCAAGAAAGGCAAGATCTCAACTTGCAAGTCAAAGGATCGTGTGCATATACTAATCTGAAAAATATGAAATATACAAATCATGCAGATTCCATCCATTATATAGGCTATGATCAATTTTTTATTCATTATTGGACACCTCAACAGATGATTATTTATCTAGAATATCACGATACACTTTATATTGATGCAACTGTTTCACTCATAAAAAAATTTCGTTTACCAAATGGAGAACTATCGTCACATACAGGGTGACCCATTTTAACTTAGGCAGCCAAATAACTCGAAAAATAAGCACACTACGAAAAAATGTTTAGAATCAAAATTTCGTCATTTCGAGGGGGACGTACAATGACGTTAAAATGAGCCCCCCCACCCCTGCCCCTGGGCGGTGAGGGGGGGCAAGTTTGAAATCTTAAATAGGAATCCCTATTTTTCATTACATATTCTTGCAGCTTATCTCGAGAGCTTTCCAAAACACTATAATTAAGTTATTTTTCATTGAGTACTTTTCGAGTTATAAGGCTTGAAATTTACAGTATTTTGACATAAAATACAAAATATCGTGTAAATCATTCAGTTTTCGGTAACCTTACCTTAATACTTTTATGCATAAAATAATAAGACCAATCTATTGGTGTAAAGAAAACACATATGCTTTAGGTAAATTCCATTCAAAATATCATTGACATCTTCAATTCTTATCATGACAGAATCCAGTTCACGAGTGAGATAGAGGTAGACCATTGTCTGAGTTTTTTGGACATTAAAATGAAAATCGAAAATGAAAACATCATCATTGACTGGTATCACAAAAAAACACACTCAGGCAGATACCTTTCATATTTCTCAAACCACCCGACATGTCATAAAATAGGCACGATTTACAGTCTAACAGACAGAGCGTTGCTTCTATCTCACCCTCAATTTCACAACAAAAACATAACACTAGTAATTAACACACTTCTGGATAATGGTTATCCCCTTCATTTTATTTTCAAATATGTCCATGTCAGGATAAAAAAACTTATAGCCACAAAATTAAAATTCGGTTTTGGAACGATGGTAAATAGAGGAGAAAAAGAAAAAAGCAGCAGATTCATAGCGGTTCCTTATATTAAAAATCTATCGGAATATGTTTGTAACTCATTTCGAGGAACAGAATTTGCCGCTGGTTTCAAACGTTTTAACCGCCTCAACAAATTTATCAAAGTACACAAAGACATTACACCAACAGAATGCAACAATAACGTCATTTATAAAATTAATTGTAAAGAATGTACCGCATCCTACGTAGGTCAGACCAAGAGACAATTAAAAACAAGAATATATGAACATAAGACTAACATAAAACTACATACATCAAATCAATCTGTAGTTTCCCAACATATCACGGAATATAAACACAACATGGATTGGGACAACGTAAAAATATTAGACCATGAAACCAATTATTATAAGAGGTTAATTGCTGAAACAATTCATATAAAAAAACAAAAACACGGTCTCAATGCTATGGAAGATACTGAATATTTAGATAGATCATATTTTCCGTTGCTTAAATCCTTCTGTCATACAAAAACATAACTCACAATATTTATTTCTTAATTTTGGTCTCACCTACAGAAAGATATATAAGGCTCGGTTACCGAATACACCACTTTATCTGTTATCGAACGCCCGTAACAACAGTGTTTATCAATTTCAAGTTTACTGACAATTATATTATGACTCATCACTCATATAACTTTAAATATATTAAATTGTTTTATTAATTGACTATAACTTTTATATTATAATTTTAATTTTCGACAATTTTACAAACAAAGGTGAGCAAATTTAGTTATATTGTAAAGTGCAATCGTACATCACACCAATACACACAATAATTTTATAGTTTGTACAAGCTACCTCAACGATGTTTCCGACACACATAACACATTTTCACCAGCAAAATCCACACAGGGTGAGTGATTATAAGAAACACAACAAACATCATGTCAACTCCAAATTACGCAACAAATATCTGGCGATCCACTGTTATTAATAATTCTCAATCATATTTCTCAATCATATTTATCATCAATATCAATGTATTCATTTATTTACGGCTGAAGAGACACAAGTAGTGTCGAAACGTTCCGTTCTAATAAATCATGTATATCTTTTATTTTTAATAAATTCAATTCTTTGTCAAACATCACTATATGCTCGTTACAGGCCTATTTTATACCTATGTATTAGTTTATTACACGAGCTAAATAATTATTAAATTGTAAAAAAACACGTTGTTGCTTTAAGAAAAAGTATGTAATTTGCAACATGCAACTGCATACTTTTTTTGAAAGCAATTATGTGTTTTCTTTACACCAATTGATTGGTCTTATTATTTTATGCATAAAAGTATTAAGTAAGATTACCGAAAACTGAATGATTTACACGATATTTTGTATTTTATGTCAAAATACTGTAAATTTCAAGCCTTATAACTCGAAAAGTACTCAATGAAAAATAACTTAATTATAGTGTTTTGGAAAGCTCTTGAGATAAGCTATAAGAATACGCAATGAAAATTAGGGAATTCCATTAAAAAAATTCAAGGTGACTTTGTCCTGACCTTGGCGACGCCATCCAAGGTCAAACTGATAAGATCAGTAAGTAGACCTTTTTCAACCTTAGAACTTTTGTATGAAACATTTCTTTCTAAAATGCGCAGTTTCCGAGGTATTTAGGGGTTTCCATACTTTTTCCTCACCCTGTGTATATATATATATATATATATATATATATTGTGACGTGACGTTTTGTACGTCCGTCACAAGGGCTGATAAGCCCGGCCGGGATCGGTCGCGCGGGCCTCCGCTCTCTCGATTTAGAGAGAGAGAGCGCGGTCTGAGCGCGGGATCGGACGCGATCCCGCGGTTGTCGTATATTTTCTGTTAGCGTTTCGTATTTGGCGAGAATTAGCGTAATGACGGTGGCAATCATGCGGTCGACGGGATCCCATCCGGCGAACGACCAGAAGAGCAATGTTAACGTCGAGGACGCGGGGAGGCCGGCACCGAAAAAGGGAGCACGCCCGGTAAGAATAACTAAATAATAATCCGAATTACTGCAATTAACAAACGAATCGAAGCTGCCGCCCTTTGTGTTTAATAATTACTCTTCACAGGCACGAAGGAAGCAATCGAGGAGAAGGCCACTCAAGCGCAAGGAGCGCGAGAGCCCCGAGGAGGAGCTACGGCACTGTATCCACAGCGCGGGCCCGAATTTCTTTGCGAGATAAAGCTCGATCGAAGAGGAAATTGATCGCCGATACATCCACTAGTAAAGAGTAAGGAGGGCCGGATACAACCATACGCTGCCGCAATTAGTGCTTTCCGAGGCCGGAAATTAATAAGAAGCGAGCGAGGGGAGACGGGGGCCGGAGATTAGAAGCGCGAAGGCCGCAAGGACCCGCAAGGCCGCGCCACGGCCCTGCGTAATTCGGAAGCGTCACACGTGGCCTTATTACATATTAATGTACCGGCGTGTCTCCTGCGGGCCTTCCGTTCGTCACTGTTCGGCGAGCTAGCGAATGGAGCGGAAACCCTTTTTCTCGAGGAGCTAAGATAAGGAAGTTTCGAGAGTTCCTGCCGGTGAGACTGACGTCGACTACGTGTAAAGCTGCCAAAATTTCGAGTAAGGTTCGGATGAGTCGCGCCCAGTAGTCATCGCTGTCGTAAGTAAGGTTTTTGTATCGTTATTTTACACGATTTTAGTTATTTCGAGTTATTGCGCAGTAGATCGGCGAAACGACTCATCCGAGCCGCGTGAGTACTCTCTCTCCCGAGATCATTTGCCGCCGACAGTCAATATTTTTGCGTCTTGTTAATTATTTAATTGTTCTTTTTCGCTATCGTGTGTGATCTTGATACTGATGAGCTTGTACACGTAACCGCCTTTTATATTACGCGTCTGTAAAATTGTATGTTTGTTTAGTATTGTGCAGTAACGGAATTATATGTGTCGCGTAAAAGTTAATATCTTATTTAGTCGCTTCCGAATTATTGTGTAAATTCGGGATATTGTTATTTATCGCGTTATTAGATTGAAACGTTCGTCGCTGTCGTAAAGACAGTTCATTCAGCGTATAATTCCGATCAGTAATACGAGTTGTACCGCGATATTGATTGAATATATCGACCAATATTATTGTCGCGGCGTATACGGCTGCTCTAAGCGCCTATTTATATCTCTTGTTTGACTTTGTGAGAATTCGATAATTACACGCGGGCGAGCGCAAGTTAATTGTCGGCTTACGACGAAATTTTCCTCGTTGCCGAGGCCCGGATAAGCCTCGGTAAAACTCTTCGCCGGAGAATTGACTTTCGGCTCGCGCGTGAAATTCGATACCCTTGCGCTCGATCGCGAGAATCCTTTCGGCCGACAAACAGCTGGCCATAATATTACGGACTGTATTTATTATTATTATTTCTTTTATATTATTCTCTTTCCATATCTTTTCACTTCAATAATTCTTTTTGTCAAAATCTTTTCAATAATATTTTCTCTGTCATTCTCAGTTCCCTTATAATTACTTTCTCAAATACGATTTGTTATATATTATATTCTTCCATATCAATCTCTCTGTGTAATTTATTAGTGCCTATCTCGATTCTCTCCCGTCCCGCCCGCAAGGACCACCCCCTCTACCAATTCCGTTGACTGAATAGCCGCGTAGTGTCCGTCGCGATTTACGACTGATGCAAAATTAGTAATTTTCGTAAGGTTTGTTTTCGACGGCGCGAATTTTCGCGCCTGGCGCCCAACTTATTGTATAATTGTTTCGCTTCATTTGTCGTTCGGTTTACGTACATCGCGCCGAAGTTGTGCCGGTAGTCATTAACATCGACCCTTTAACTAATTATATTTATAATTATCTCCGAAAATAATCACGGTCACAATATATATATATATATATATATATATATATATATATATATATATATATATATGACATTTATGAGTTTTATATATATATATATGGAAGGCTAAAAAATATATAAACTTCTTCATAAAAAATGTGAATGTTTATATATGTATTTGTAACGTAAATGTACATTTATATATATATATATATATATATATATATATATATACAGGGTGACCCATTTTAACTTAGGCAGCCAAATAACGCGAAAAATAAGCACACTACGAAAAAATGTTTAGAATCAAAATTTCGTCATTTCGAGGGGAACGTACAATGACGTTAAAATGAGCCCCCCCACCCCTCCCCCTGGGCGGTGAGGGGGGGCAAGTTTGAAATCTTAAATAGGAACCCCTATTTTTTATTGCATATTCGGAATCTTTGGCTAAAAACACATACAATTTGTCTGAAACATTTTTCTCGATTCATGATAGATGGCGCTGTAATCGACGAAATTCAATTTCTTCGATTTCTCTTACTGAGAACCCATGCTTACGATTCTGCAATAAATTAACAATAAAAATACCACGTTTTCATTGTTAATACTCGAAATTAGTCTTAAAACAAACTTCTCATTATTTTTTATTACTCATTAATTACTTCTCAAGAAACTGCTTTTAGCGTAACCCAGGAACAACGTCGTGGACGTAGCAGTTTTCTGTTCCCTTCGGGGTGCTTGATTAACGTGAGTCCCCTCGCCTCTCACAATTCGGGGTGCTTGAACGTGTGGTAACCCAGCCAGTGAAGGCAAGGTCGTGTGGTGATCCAGCCAGTGAAGGCAAGGTCGTGTGGTGATCCAGCCAGTGAAGGCAAGGTCGTGTGGTGACCCAACCAGTTAAGGCAAGGTCAAGTAGTGACCCAGCCAGTGAAGGCAAGGTCGTGTGGTGACCCAACCAGTTAAGGCAAGGTCAAGTAGTGACCCAGCCAGTGAAGGCAAGGTCGTGTGGTGACCCAACCAGTTAAGGCAAGGTCAAGTAGTGACCCAGCCAGTGAAGGCAAGGTCGTGTGGTGACCCAACCAGTTAAGGCAAGATTGCATTGTTATCAGCTCTCTCCGCATGGAGGAGATGCTCAAAGTGTGCACCATTATTTTCTAAGGATAACAGTAATCGACAGCGAAAGTTACGTTGTACATTTTCTAGCATTAAAGGAGTTATAGCTTCACAAGCTCTTCTTACTCTTTCCATCATATTCAATCTTGTCGTTGGAGCTTTACTATACACTGCATCTTTAACGTATCCCCATAAAAAGAAATCAAGGGGGTTCAAATCCGGTGATCTCGGAGGCCACAGAACTGGTCCACCCCGCCCTATCCACCGATTTGGGAACCTTTGATTCAAAAACATCCGTACAATACGAGCATAATGAGCAGGAGCACCATCTTGTTGATACCATAAATTTAGTCTAACTGCAAGGGGAACATTCTCTAGGTATGCTGGCAAATCATTTTCGAGGAATTCTAAATACATTGGACTATTAATTGGACGTTCAAAAAAATGAGGTCCAATGACTTGGCCATTGCAAATGCCTACCCATACATATAAACTCCAACGATGTTGATTAAGCACCTCACGATACCAATGTGGATTTTCTGGTGACCAATAGTGGCAATTATGCCTATTGAGACTACCATTGCTGATGAATGTTGCTTCATCACTGAAACAAACATTACTAAAAAAATCTGGATTCTGATCTAACATCTCAAGAGCCCATCTACAAAATTGTACTCTGAGTACGTAGTCGGCCTCACTTAATTCCTGTACCAGAGTAATATGATACGGATGGTAATTGACTGATCGTAACAATCTATGTGCCGTAGTTTGAGGGATTCCCAGTTCTCGTTCTATTTGACGGGTACTAATATGGGGATTTTGATGAACCATAGCCAAAACTGCGAGCAATCTAGGGTCATTATTATTATGAAGTCTATTCCTTCGCCTTTCGCGATGAAGTGGATTATTACGAGATCTCCTTTCAATGTTTATAATTTGTTGATCAGTAGGATGGCGGCGATTTGGGAATCGCTCCGCATAAGTACGGGCAGTAAGTCTGTAATTTCTACCACATTCGCCAAAGGTTATAAGAATATCGACTACTTCTGTAGGCGTATAATTTGCCATTTTACCAAAATTTTATCAGAGTACAAATGTTAAAAAAATACATAAACACTTGTGACTTTGGCACTAAATGGACAAAATTTTGGAGGGATACTTAGAGGAACTCCATCAGATGGAAAGTCCAAAATGTCTCGGTACTTTGGACCATTCAAGTTGCCTAAAGGGCAGGTTACGCTAAAAGCAGTTTCTTGAGAAGTAATTAATGAGTAATAAAAAATAATGAGAAGTTTGTTTTAAGACTAATTTCGAGTATTAACAATGAAAACGTGGTATTTTTATTGTTAATTTATTGCAGAATCGTAAGCATGGGTTCTCAGTAAGAGAAATCGAAGAAATTGAATTTCGTCGATTACAGCGCCATCTATCATGAATCGAGAAAAATGTTTCAGACAAATTGTATGTGTTTTTAGCCAAAGATTCCGAATATGCAATAAAAAATAGGGGTTCCTATTTAAGATTTCAAACTTGCCCCCCCTCACCGCCCAGGGGGAGGGGTGGGGGGCTCATTTTAACGTCATTGTACGTCCCCCTCGAAATGACGAAATTTTGATTCTAAACATTTTTTCGTAGTGTGCTTATTTTTCGAGTTATTTGGCTGCCTAAGTTAAAATGGGTCATCCTGTATATATATAAATAAGTATAAATGTAAATATTTACATTTTCTATCTCCAAAATATTGAATTTATTCCCATGAGAAAGCAACATATTTTTTTCGTCTTTCGAATAATTTGCAAACGAAATTGAGGCATATTTTTTCTAACGTGATACTCTTACCAGTATCATTTATGACAGATTATATAATAATTTTTTATTATGATGGAAAAGGTAGCAATTTTTTACCTTCTATAATTTTAAAAAGGTGTTCTCTTATGCATTTTACGTCCTTGGAATATTTTTCTTCGCAAGGATTGCCTCCTAAGGCTATAGTTGTGGCGAAAGCTGCAGCATAAACTCCACAACATATAGCGTCAGGTTGTGTTGAAACCTTTTCAAAAATAATGTTACTTTGGTTTATTTTAGGATAACGAAGGTGTATGTAATTTTATTCTTTTGCTACCAACTTATTGTATGTACAACCAGGTAAACTATCATATACGCGAAGTTTGGTGCCATCGAAGAAAATACATCGCCAATGATCACTACAATTTCCTCCAATGATTTGTAAGCTTTTATTGCTATGACTTGCTACAATCATATGAGGAAATTCCAGATACAGAACACTTTGTGTTTCAAAATCAGAAGTGTCTCTTACGACGCGTAAAAATCGATCCAACGATTCGTCGTTTAGTTTACTGTCTATAGGCAAAACATTATTCATCACCAAATAAAGAGGAGCAATTGTGTCATCTAGAATTTTTTTATGTCTTGCCGTATTGTCTTCAGTTAGCTTGTTTTTGTTTGGAGAGTAATTAACAATGATACAATCATCATTCTCGTCTGTATCTAGATCAATAGCCTCAGTAATTGTTGCTTCCGTTAGCAAAACGGCATTGCATTTGCTTTTTTGAACAATGCTTTTGTTTTCTAGATTATTTTTTTGAGTAATATTTTTTCTAAACGTGTTTTCTCTCTCTTTAGCTTCCATAATATATTTTGGATTTCTTATTGGCATATGTCTATTATGCCGACTATCCAAAATTTCTGGTAGCATGCATTCATAATAGAATCGTAATAAAAAGGGCAACATTTTATTCTCCCAAAAAATATTGTCTTTATTAATACGCACTATTTTCAAACTTTTGGCGTCCATACAGCGAACATGCAATAATCTCGCTGCGTTATATTTAACTGACCTTGTATCTGGTAGAAAAATCGGTGATTCCGATTCATCGTATCTAGATTTTTTTTCTCAAAGATGCCTTTTAGTTGAGGCAACGTCTCTATGGCTTCTTCCGCTGTTAAATGCTCAGCTGAGAGAGGACATTTTATTTCCACCAGACCATCGTCATCTATGAGTCCATCAGGAGAAGCACCCAAGCATGGATTTTTAATATCAATGAATAATCCGCAAGGTTTAATCTCCTTTTTCAGTTTTGCGGCCATTTCTTTTCTCGCAAATTCTTCCCTCTCGCGATCATATTTCATAGCCGCGGTATCGATAGAGGAAGGGAATAAAATGTTCTTTACAGTTACAGCACAAGACGTTGTTGGTCTCATGCGACATACGGTTCCAAAATTAGAGGCTGTTAACATTTCGTGTCTCAATATCTGCCATAATTCAGACTCGCATTGTTTTACTGTGTCGCGTTCAATTTTTTTCCAATTTTTTCCGTTTTCAAGCAACTTTTCCAAATGATTTTGCCGAAGTTGCTCGAATACATCTAACGGGAGATCTGGTTTTTGTGATTGCGGACCGTAATGACAATCTGTTCCGAACGTTTAAATTTCCTCTCGTTTAAATTTTTTTGACCTTCCATCTATTTCTCGAGATTCTCTGGTTCTTGCAATTTTTACTTGCCGTCGCTTTTCCAAATTCTCGACAACGGATGGAACATTCTTATGCATGTTTTGATGTACTTCTGTACTTGTTGCGTATTATATTGTACAACTAATCCTGCAATTCTAGCATTGTAAGAGCCTCGTTTTCCAAAGTTAATACGCTTTCCATCGATTTCTTTGCAGATTATCGAATTAAACGATTCTGTAAGATTGTTGGTTAAATTTAGCAACAAGCTGTCGGAAAAAGCGCTTAAATATGTGACAGCACTGTCTATTTTTTGATACAGACCATGTAATTTCAGAAATGGTACATAATTTTTCTCCATTTCATTAGAATTCTCTTTGCAGATACGACCGCGTTGCTCACATCGCTTATGTTCACCAAAAATATGGCTGGGAATGTTTAATATATCTTGTTGTAATTCTATAGCCTTACAATGGTGAGGTTGCCTTTCTTCTCTTCGTAGAGTTGCTGCCTGTATTACCTCTTTTCGTATCTTTAAAATGTTTTTTTTTACAACATTTCGTAATTCTACAAAACCACGCTTTCTATGCATCTTTAGCTGAGTCGTCTCTGCCACAGCTTTCAATTTTTTGCATAGATTTCGGAGCAAGTGATTACTACATTCTACTTTTGTTACTGTCACCATTTGTTCGCGATATGGTCTATTGTCAATGATAGCCTGATATACGCTGCTATCACCATCAGCAACAACTGTTTTATAAATTAGTCCATGCATTTCGATGCTATTTTTGAAACCTTCTACAATAGCATCGCTTTCCATACTTGTGGAGCTTGAATTGCAATCAAAATTTTTATAGCATTTATGAACTTTTGGTTCTATGCTTTTTCGGTTTGTTATATCGCATACCGTGCAAAATTTGTTGCGAATGCCGACAAAGAGAATTTTCCCTGTGCGGTAACTAATTATGGCACCAACACCGGAAAGTGAATCATAGGCGGTGCCGTATGATCTCTTCATCCAACTGCCATCTGCTACAACGGTTATATATGGAATACCGTTCATAGTTTCATTTTTTTCGAGAGCGAGTTGTTTTTCAATCTCGCCTGCCATTTTCATATTTTCCATGGCTGTTTTTTCAAAATCATCGATTAAATCTTCTCGATGTTTTATATATGTCTTTTCAGACATACAAGAAATATTCATGGCTGCACATAATTCTTCCAACTGGGCATAACCAATTCCAACCGTAACAGTTCCAGTTGCAGCAGCTTTATTAATATCTAGTGTTTCTGATTCTATGGGTTCTGACCAGATATTGGCTTCATAATTGCACATTTGACATTTGAAGAATAACTGTGTCAATAACCCACGGCGATGAGAATTGACGAGTTTCCAATCTTTAAATTGGCACTCAATTCCTCGCGCATGGTTATCAAATGTTCTATGAATTGCATTCCATAGAAAAGAAATGTCGACAATGCGACGGCCTTCAGGCATATTTTCCTGGATACGATTTGTATCCAAAGGGCCATTATCGATAACAAAATTATTATCTTCGCATTTTCGACATTTTCGTAACACGTAATGTCGACAATGCGACGGCCTTCAGGCATGTTTTCCTGCATACAATTTGTATCCAGAAGGCCATTATCGATAACAAAATTTTTGTTATCTTCGCAATGTTCGATATTTTCGTTGTACATGCCTTTATTATTTATTTCCTCTATATTGTGCCTTTGTATATCTTGGCAGGGCATTACTCTAATACTCATTTTCGAACCCATCATGTCGCACAGTGATTTTACTGATACCCGAGAATCGATAGATTTATGATCAGTACTGTTAGTAACTTCATTGCCATTTGATACCTGATTTTTCGCCATCTGTTTAAATATTTGCCGCCTGCAAAGAAATAAATATATATTAAATATAAATATTCATTTTTTAAAATAATATATATATATATATGTATTACATATAATAAAAAATATACAAAATTTGTGTATAAACTATCTTAAATGTTTTCTGAAAAATTAAAATAGTCCTTTGCTTGTTTCGTTCTTATTTAATACTACGTACATTGAATATAACATTAACATTATAATAGTTAGCCAATTACCAGTATATAAATAAAATGTTTTTGGTATAACATTTTTGGTAAACATTTTTAAAATAACCAGCACACGAATAGACCGCCTCTGGCATAACATTTTTAAAATAACCAGCACACGAACAGACCGCCTCTGGCATAACATTTTAAAAATAACCAGCACACGAATAGACCGCCTCTGGCATAACATTTTAAAAATAACCAGCACACGAATAGACCGCCTCTGGCATAACATTTTTAAAATAACCAGCACACGAATAGACCGCCTCTGGTTTTAATTACTATAAATAATTAAATACTTTTTGCTATAAAAAATACTGAATATAAGCAAAGGACTTTTCTTATCGTTCAAATTCAATTTTCCTCTAAATTATCTAAATATTTTACAATAGTTTTATCATTTGAGAGTGATACTGAAATTTATGCTAAAGCTTGTTGAAAATACATTTTTGCATTTGATTTAAAAATATAGTATATGTATCCAATGATGCGCACACACAGAATGTCATAAAAATAATTAATTTACATTGAAAAGATTTATAATTTTAACAAAAAATTTGAAAAATTATTTACAATTTTAAAGATTATTAAAATTTTAATAAATATGTTATTTTAAACAGTAAGAAATCAGAGTAAATAAAATCATATAAGGTAAATGTATAATAATTATTATATCATTTATTTTAAAGTTCAAGAATTTAAATTAAAGTAATTAATTAATTTATAGTGAAGAATAATGTAAGTGTTACGTCCAGTAGACTCCACGATTCTTTTCTTTCCCACGACTTGAGAACACGTGCAGCTTTTTGAAAAATCATAAAAGTCAAAATCTCTTTGAATTTATTATGGCAAGTGCGCCACATAGGCGCCAAAACGATTAAGAAATAACGCGTGGACCTAATAAACTCATAGAGATATAGACACTGCGACATCTTTATGAGACAGAATCCGGATCAATAAATATAAAAAAAAGTGAAGAAGTCATAAAGATTACATTTCAGAGACACTCCGTGACACTCTGTCCATATTTAAGAAGGAAGCTGTTGACAGCTGAAGCCGAAAAATATGGACAAGCCGTCACTTTCCCACACCGGATATCGTAATAAATAAAAAATTGAAAAGACGGACCCCGACAAATGCACGAGAAAGCTGCACGTGCGCTCGGACAGCGGACGCGACATACGCATTATCGCTGTCTCAAGAGGGTAATAAAAGTCACCCCTTTTCATTAGCGGGTGCATTACGCGCTTCCTCAAATATAAATTACGCCGGACAAACGCTGCCGCCGATGGCGTAATACCTAGAATTTCCGATTTTTGGAAGACGCTCTCCTATTCGTAGAAACTAAAACAAACCCTCCGATTCGTTATACTTTTCTAATCTACCCTACGGAGGGGGTAGCTAAAACTCATAAGTGGGATAATTAAAGAATCCTAATTCTTTAAAATTTCTAATCGTCAACGGATGGCGTGTACCAAAAATAAATATAAACCGAGATTTTTCTCGGAGCGAACATCTCTAAGTCGTATCATCTCTTCGTCTTTAAATACCAGCTCTGTATCTCTAAACACATCTCTAAGTCGCTAAATCGCTACATCTCATCATCTCTACGACAACTTCTTCTTATAAAAAGTGTCCGCGAGTGAGTGCAGTGGTGCTTCTAAGAACGCTTCTGAATTTCACCACGACCTGAAGCTCACCACGATTATCACCGACACTGACCCTCTCAAGGAACAGCACCTGAGAAACCGAGCTCATCTCTATATTAAAATCCAACAACGTACTCTATAAGAAGTAAGTCGTCTGAAATCATATCTATCATATTCACTAATCTCAGAATAACTCTTGGATGTTTTTCGTAATCTCTTATCATTTGATTGTCTATTTCCAAGTCTCAACCTTCCCTCCCCCTTTTTTTAACCAAATTCCAACATCACAATCATCCTTGATTTCCATCGGACCTTAAAATTTCTTCCTCACAATACTCACATACATCGTTGAAGGGTTTCCTGCTTATTGCAGCGTAAACTCACAATACTCACAATACTCACATACATCGTTGAAGGGTTTCCTGCTTATTGCAGCGTAAACTCACAATACTCACAATACTCACATACATCGTTGAAGGGTTTCCTGCTTATTGCAGCGTAAACTCACAATACTCACAATACTCACATACATCGTTGACGGGTTTTCTGCTTAGTGCAGCGAAACTCACGATACTCACGAAAACTCACGATACTCACGAAAACTCACGATACTGGCCTGCCTTCCCTTCCATCTAGAACATTCATCCTGGCTGTTCCCATCCATATAGAAAAATAGACATTATCACTCACACACACACATATATATATATATATATATATTCTAGCATTAATCAGTTGAAAAAACTGTTTTTTTTTATTTTTTAAAATCCAAAAGCTGTTCTTTAAATAAAACGTTCGGCTTCCCCTAACAATTAACAATTGTCTTCCTGGTAGTGAAGCCCGTTTGGCGAAATTCGCGAAACGTTGCCAAACGTTTGCGAAATCGGCGCAATCGTCGCCTGAGGAAGGAATTGGCTCGGGCACAAGCGGCGACTTTAGATTTAACTGCCTCCGATCATTCTCACTACGATTCTAACAATTATCACTCAATCAATTTACACACATCCTCGTACTCTCCGCCAGTAATTACGCTCGACGACTCTTCTCCCGCTTCCCCTCAACCTCCTGAATCCAACGCCGATATCGAAGTAATCTGCATTGATGACGACACCCCCGATCTCGACCAGGAGGCTCGTGCTCGCATCAAACAGATAGGCGATATCGGATGTTTTGAGTTCCTAGCTCAAAGATTCCCTATCCTGGAATTACCTTTACCGGAGGGAATTGTCTCGTTTGGGCCTGATTCGATTGATTTCGAGGAGCTCGAATTAGTGGCAAGGATATATCCTTGTGGGACCCTCCTCCCTTGGTATACCCGATTTTCTCCTTATCCATTCGCAATTCCTATCGAAACCTTCAAGGAATATTTTCATACCCCATCCTCAGTTGTCATAGAAGAAATTACTTGAATCACTACACACACACACATTTTAATTCTATTTTATTTGCTTAATTAAAAATCAATTGTATTATCCAGTCAGAAATTTTAAAAATTAATAATAGAAATACCCTAGACTTTTCTGACTGATGACCTCCGAATTCATGTAACACCCGCGGAAATAAAAGATACACACTCACAAACACACACACACACACACACGATTTAATTAACATACATATATATATTAATCATGTATTATAACCTAAGTTTTTATATCAATTAAAATTATCACTTAATTAATTTAAAATAAAATATTATGTTTAAAACGAATTTCATTTATTTAAATTAATCCCGTTCTCATCTCCTTATTCCGAAATCGCACAGGGTCCCGTCCCGCGTAAAAGAGATTAAATTCTCTTACCGAAAAGGGACCTTCAAGTAAATGCCCTACGAACAGAGTCATAACGACCTTCCCAGTCGTTGACCTGTTCGGGCCTTAGAATTCACTTGACTCGAGGCACGTGCCTAGAAACATCTGTCTCGAGAAACGGTAAGTTACGGTCCTTCCGTCTGACTATATCTTTTTCCCGAGTCTGGACGTAACATAAGTAAAAACTATTTAATTATATATAAATAAGATTATACATATATGTATAATCTTATTTATATATAATTAAATAATTTTCACTTACATTACTTTTCACTATAAATGTTGAAGATTGTACGACAATGAACCGGCCCTGTTCGATATTTTAGCTGTTTTCGCAAATCATTATAAAAAGGCCCTGAGGTCATGTCTGATGACCATAACATACCGGGTCGTTGGATCATACGAGCTTTTCAGATCGCTGATAGGTCGAATACATCGCCCGGTATACCGCGCGCCTGACAAACAAAATTCTTTTCCTTTCTTTCGAGAGTCAGTCGAATGAGTTTTCTAAAAGCGAGCACACGGCAAGCTACGGACGAGAACGCGCAATACCGAAAGTTATATTATCTTTGTGAGCTAATTAAAAGACAACCCAGAAATAGATCAAGTGAAGTCCATTAACAATATCGGAGTATTTTTTTAGCCTTTCAACCTCCGCCTTCCCGCTCTTCGGCCCGGCAAAAAAAAATTATATTAAATTCAACGTTCACAATTATCGAAGGCCGTGAACATAAGAATTTAAGGTCCTTCGAGCCGGATACCAAGATTATAGAGCCAGAAACGCGGAGAAACAATATCGGGCTCATTAGTGCCGGTAGAGTGACTAAACCATCGGAAACACATATTGCATAAAAGAAGCAAAAGTGCGTGAACTGTGTGTGTCTCTCTCACTCTC
This sequence comes from Lasius platythorax, assembly GCA_963971435.1. Lineage (NCBI taxonomy): Eukaryota > Metazoa > Arthropoda > Insecta > Hymenoptera > Formicidae > Lasius > Lasius platythorax. The sequence continues at coordinate 18,848,845 of OZ020537.1, forward strand.
GCGCTCTCACGGCGTGAGGTAACGTGCGTGAACTGTGCGTGTCTCTCTCACTCTCGCGCTCTCTCGGAGTGCGGTATCACGCGTGGAGCTGTGTGTGTCTCTCTCTCGCTCGCACTCTCACGGAGTGCGGTAACGCGCGTAGAACTGTACGTGTCTCTCTCGCTCGCTCTCTCTCGCAGCCTGCGGTAACGCGCGTAGAACTGTACGTGTCTTTCTCGCTCGCTCTCTCACGGCGTGCGGTATCGCGCGTGGAGTTGTGTGTGTCTCTCTCGCTCTCTCTCGCAGCCTGCGGTAACGCGCGTAGAACTGTACGTGTCTCTCTCGCTCGCTCTCTCACGGCGTGCGGTATCGCGCGTGGAGCTGTGTGTGTCTCTCGCTGACAATACGAGTATCGAAGTGGACACGGCACTCGAATACTAACATTTCGGTTAGTTTGTCTCTTTTTTTACGTAACATTTAGCAACGGATAAACCGACTGCATCAAATTGAGACTAAGAAACTTGCTGATTTCGGAGTAGATTGTGTGGGCGCGCTTTACTGAACATAGGAAGTTAAAGTTATAAAATCGAATAACGCCTTGTGAATTAAGCTGCGCTTTTGTAAACTTAAGACGCTATACGGTAAACCATTTGGAGCGTTGCCACAAATTCAGTACGTTGCTCAGGCAAATAAATAGAAAATAGCGAGTGACGTACGATTGCCGTCTTCTCACATCTCTTGCGATCAGCTGTTCGCGTCAAACTCATAGCACTTGCTTACGCTACAGTCATGTCTGCGTTTGACAATCTCCTCATTGAGCAACGTTCGACCATCGAACAACTCAAGCGCATTCTTCCGAATTACCGCAAACTCGGCAAAGAAAAATTCTCCGCGGTGAAAACGCGTAATCGCATTACAGCGCTCCAGGATATGTGGACATCATGCAAATCTTTACACGTCAAGCTGCAACAGGCTGCGACGGAGACTCAACGGCAACATAACTACTTCACCGAGGAGGTGTTCTTCGATGCGGAAGGGGAGTTTGAGGATTCGTTGGACACGCTCGCGGAGCTCCTGTCCAAGCAAGAGAAGCCTGTACAATCCGTCGCCACCAGCAAGGCCGGCGACACGACGCTCTTCGGGGAAGCTCACAATACTTCCGCTTTCGCGCTCCCGCGTATTACTATACCAGCGTTTAAAGGTGAACCCACGCGCTGGGAAAGTTTTCGCGATTCTTATAACGCGCTCGTTGGATCAAATGAGAATTTAAATAACGCTCAAAAATTGTATTTTTTAAAATCTTTTCTTGAAGGCGAAGCGGCTCGGATTATCGAGCACATTCAGATTTCCGACGCGAATTTCGATGGCGCGTGGGGACTATTAGTCGACGAATATGATAACTCACGTGCGCTTGTTCATGCTCATATCCATGCTTTTGCGAGTCTTCCTATTATGAAAACTGAAACTTCTCGGGAGCTCAAACACTTGCGGGACACAGCCAGTGCGTCTCTATCCGCGTTAGTCAATTTAAAACGTCCGGTCGAACATTGGGACGATCTTCTAGTTTATATCATATCTCAAAAGTTTAGTTCTCGCACGAGGACGGAATGGAATCTTAGACTGGGCGCGTCGAATGATTATCCATCATTTAAAGCACTTAAGGAATTTTTAACCGAACGTATTCGCGGAATCGCTGAACCGGTCAATTTTGAAGAAGCTTCTTCCGGTGTGTCTCAAAGCGGCGTTAAAGGAAAGACTAAAGCAGCGGTACATAATGCAACGCCTCGCAAATGTCCTTGCTGTAAAGGCAATCATTTTTTAACATTTTGCCCGGCTTTCCGAAAGAAATCAGTGGAACAGCGTTATCAAATAGCTAAACAAGCGCGCGTGTGTTTTAACTGTCTAAGGCCAGGTCATTTTCCGGCGCAGTGTCCGAGCGAAAACCGATGTTCTATCTGTCAGAAGTCGCATCACTCGGTCTTACATCGAGATAATTCTGAGAAAAAGGAAACGGCAAGCGAGCCGTCGCCGGCTCCTGCGACCGCCTCGGCAGGCAATTCAACTTTAGTTAATTGCGTGTCACCTTCGACGTCAATAGTTTCACATCTCGCGTCGTCGCGTGCCGACGCATCTCAGCTTAACGCGGCTTTGCATTCGCGTTCGAATGCATCGGTATCTGTTCTGCTGGCTACCGCGGTGGTACAATTGCGAACCGCGGAGGGCAAACTAGTTAAGGCTCGTGCCTTACTGGATCAGGGCTCCACTTTTAGCTTTATCACGGAGTCTCTCGCTCAGAGGTTACATACTTCGAGACGCCGCGCGAACTTGCATATTACCGTCTTTGGTGAGGCCTACTCAGGTATGGCTAAAATTCAAATGAGTCTATCTATTGAGCCTTGTCACGGTCAAGGTCCGCGATTACCCATGGTCGCGTATATTTATCAAAAAATAACTACGTATCCTGCGGAAAAGGAACGTGTTGTCGGCTCTTGGCCACACTTGAAGGAACTAACGCTCGCGGATCCGAATGCTTCTAGTACCGGGTCAATCGACGTCCTAATAGGCGCCGACCTATACGGATATCTGTTGTCAGGGCCAATTCGAAAAGGTCCTCTAGGATCACCCACGGCTCAACTGACTATATTCGGCTGGATCGTCTCCGGTCCGACGGGTGATCGTTGCAAAGCGTCAGATTCCGTTAATTCTGTTATTAATTGCGTGAGTGCCACGAGTACTGATGCGCTCATAAAACGGTTTTGGGAAATTGAGGAGATTCCTACCAAAGCTTATCTCACGCCAGAGGAAGAAAACTGCGAAAACCATTTCGTCAAGACACACACCCGTGATGCTAGCGGTCGTTATACGGTTCGCTTGCCATTTCGCAAAGATCCGTCTAAAGCAGTAGGAGAAACTTATAATATTGCGTTACTTTATTATTCTAAGATAGAGCGACGTCTAACAAATAAACCGGATTTAGCCGTTGAATACGATAAATTTCTGGCCGAATACGAATCCATGCGTCACATGGAACTCGTTCGAGACTCAAGCTCACACGTTAAACCCGTCTACATTCCTCACCATCCAGTCCAGCGCGAAGACAGTTTAACCACTCGCCTGCGTGTTGTATTCAACGCGTCAAGCGTTACTTCAACTGGCGCTTCTTTAAATGATTGTTTATTAGGGGGTCCTAAACTCCAACGCGATATCGCCGAAATTTTAATTCGCTGGCGACAACATCGTTACGTTTATATTGCGGACATAGCGAAGATGTTCCGTCAAATTTTGGTACATCCCGACGACGCGGATTACCAGCGCATTGTATGGCGGCCAAATAAATCAGGCCCTGTTAAAATTTATAGACTGCTCACAGTCACGTATGGCACGGCGTGTGCTCCCTACCTGGCGCTTCGGGTACTGTTACAACTAGCAAAGGATGAGAATGACAAGTTTCCGGAAGCTGCGCAAGTTTTACGCGACAACACTTACGTCGATGACGTTTTATTCGGATCCGACGATATCGCGACTGCTCTTGCAATCCGGGATCAATTGAACGCGTTAATGAGCCGCGGTGGCTTCCACCTACGTAAATGGGCCGCAAATCATGACGATTTAGTACGCGATATTCCTGACGGAGATTACGAAACTGCTCTAGATCACTCGTTAGACGGTTCTGAGGTATTAAAGGTTCTCGGTCTGACCTGGCTACCCGCCGCCAATGTTTTCAGTTTTAAAATAACGGTATTACCTCCCGATAAACATACGAAACGTTCAATTCTTTCTTTTATAGCCCGATTATTTGATCCTCTCGGATGGGCAGCGCCGGTAGTAATTTCCGCAAAATTATTAATGCAAGATTTATGGCTACAAAAATTAGATTGGGATGAGCCAGTTCCCTCTACCTTGCTAAGAAGATGGGAAAATTATTATCAAGGATTACCGAAGCTCGCCACATTGCAAATTCCTCGTTGGACCGGGAGAATGAGCAATCACTCTGTCGCGGAGATTCTCCGACGCGTCGCAACGAGCCTATTCAGCCGTTGTTTATTTACGCATTGCCAATTCATTGGACGATATATCAGTCACTTTGCTCGCGGCTAAATCCAAAGTCGCCCCGCTCCACACTGTGTCGATTCCACGCTTGGAACTGAACGGAGTCGTATTGTTAGTAAGACTTCTTGAGTACGTCATACAAATACTAAAATACGACGTTGTCTCTGTGCATGGTTGGACCGATTCCACCGTAGCACTAGCTTGGATTTCTCAACATCCATCACGATGGAAACCTTATGTCGCTAATCGCGTTTCAGAGGTCCAAACAAAAATGCCTAATATTAAATGGCATTATGTACCGACACAATTCTATCCAGCGGATTTGCATCGCGTGGTATTTCAGCCGAAAAAATTTTAAGTTCCCCGCTATGGTGGTCGGGCCCACCTTGGTTAAAGAAAACCTCACAGCATTGGCCGAAAGGAAAATTGGAGAATGAAACAACTACGGATTCAATTAAAACGGAAATTAATAATGAAAAGCGCGCAGCGACAGTAATTCATGCTTCCCTCATAAATGAAGCATGGGATTTACCAGAGCGATTTTCCAGCTGGGATAAACTCTTGCGCGTTACCGCTTACGTAAGGCGCTTCGTTAAAAATCTCCGCCTCCGTGTGCATAAAAGTAAACCTATCATTAACGTGTTGTCGACATCGGAGATCCAGGCCGCCCGTGATTTCTGGCTGAGACAAGTTCAGCAAGCGTACTTCGCCTCCGAAATCAAAGCACTTCAAAACAAATCAGTTATATATCGTTCGAGCTCATTAAGAGCTTTGAATCCGTTTCTTGATGGAGACGGGATATTACGTCTTGGCGGACGGCTTCGTCAATCATTTCTAACTTATGATGAACGTTTCCCAATTCTACTTCCTCGTCACCGCATAAGCGAATTGATAGTCGATCAAGCACATTTGAGATCGTTGCACGGTGGAACTCAATTAACGCTTCGTATCGTTCGCCAAAATTATTGGATTGTCGGCGCGAGATCACTAGTCAAAGCTAGGATAAATCGTTGCTTGGCGTGCGTCCGTGAACGCGCGGTTACCGCTAGTCAGCTCATGGGTGATCTACCGTCCCCTCGAGTCAATCCGTCTCCCCCCTTTTCGCACTGCGGAGTCGATTACGCAGGACCTATGAAGGTCATCCCGTACGTAGGTAGAGGGCAGAAAGCCCGCAAATATTACATTGCCATCTTTGTCTGTTTGGTAACTCGAGCTATACACCTCGAATATGTCGAAGACTACGCTGCGTCCGGGTTCCTGTCAGCGTTCAAACGTTTTGTAAGTCGACGAGGATTACCCTCTGACGTCTATAGCGACAATGGAACAAATTTTCAGGGTGCAGATCGTGAACTCCGTCACGCGTTTGTTACTCTTAGTAAAGATCGGAAGCTCCGCGAAGTATTCGAAAACGATGGGCTCACATGGCATTTCATTCCTGCTTCAGCGCCCCATTTCGGCGGTTTGTGGGAGGCTGGAGTCAGGAGTTTTAAGCACCATCTCAAGCGTGTCGTCGGCGCTCACACTCTTTCTCAGCTGGAACTTGCAACGCTCCTCTGTCAAATCGAAGCGTGCTTGAATTCCCGTCCGTTAATCGCATTAACGGATGACCCTGAAAGCTTCGAAGCTTTAACACCAGGTCATTTTCTCATCGGACGACCACTCATAAGCGTACCCGAACCATCATTGCTCGATGTAAACGATAATCGATTGTCGCGATGGCAAAGAGTGCAAGCCATGAGCGAACATGTTTGGCGCGCGTGGGCGCGAGATTATTTACATACCCTGCATCAACGTACGAAATGGCAGAGTGTAAAATCAAGTCTCAAGGTTAACGATCTAGTCCTTTTGAAAAACAACTTGCTGCCGCCGGCGAAATGGGAGCTTGCCCGGATCGTCGCGACGCATCCAGGTAATGACGGGCTTGTTCGCGTAGTAACTCTTCGAACTACGAAAACGACGCTCAAGCGTCCGATTACTCAGATATGTCCGTTACTATGCGATTGACAGAAAAGTTCCTTCGCTCATCATCTATCAAATATTGTAAATAGTAAATTATAGCTACGTCATTGGTTGTTTAGTAGTAAGACTTTTTTAATGTTAGGTAAATGCGTTAGTATAAGGTTATCGCTTAGCTGTTAATACTTCGCGTTAGTGAGTAATTATTCTAGATTAATGTCGGGTACTTTTTGTAAAGTTGTAACTCTCCGTAAGGTGGGATAAGCCGACTCATTTTTTTTTGGCTCTCCCGCTCATATAGTTTTCGTCCCGTTCAGTACGAGGCGTGCGGTATGTTGAAGATTGTACGACAATGAACCGACCCTGTTCGATATTTTAGCTGTTTTCGCGAATCATTATAAAAAGGCCCTGAGGTCATGTCTGATGACCATAATATACCGGGTCGTTGGATCATACGAGCTTTTCAGATCGCTGATAGGTCGAATACATCGCCCGGTATACCGCGCGCCTGACAAACAAAATTCTTTTCCTTTCTTTCGAGAGTCAGTCGAATGAGTTTTCTAAAAGCGAGCACACGGCAAGCTACGGACGAGAACGCGCAATACCGAAAGTTATATTATCTTTGTGAGCTAATTAAAAGACAACCCAGAAATAGATCAAGTGAAGTCCATTAACAATATCGGAGTATTTTTTTAGCCTTTCAACCTCCGCCTTCCCGCTCTTCGGCCCGGCAAAAAAAAAATTTATATTAAATTCGACGTTCACAATTATCGAAGGCCGTGAACAATAAATCAACTTTATTTGTACCACGATTTACGATATATTATACATACACATACATACATACATATAGTATATGTATATGTATATATATATATATATATATATATATATATATATATATATATATATATATATATATACGCAGATCGGTTACTTTGGGGACCTATTTTTTTTAATTAAAATAACACTTGTAAATAATGTGTATAATCATGTATTTCTAATGTATACAACGTATAAGACCTAATAATAAATATACGTACAGATAAGTATAAAGTGATTACTTCGAGGACACTTTAGAAGTATATCGATTACTTTGAGGACTTTAGTCCCCAAAGTAATCAATATACATATATAAGTCCTCAAAGTAATCCATATACATCTAAAGTCTCCAAAGTAATCACTATATACTTACCTGTATGTATATCCATTATTAAGTCTTACACATTGAATATATTTAAAATGCACGAATCAATAATTAATTTTACACATTATATTGATTACTTTGGGGTATTTTATATGATTGTATACTGACTTTAAATTTGATTTAAAAAAGGGCAGAACATATATATTTTTACGATACAATTTTACAATACAATACAATATAAAGTGATTATATGAATAAAAATGAAATTACATTTAGAACAGATTAACATATATCTAGATTTACATATAGAAAAAGTCCAGTTACAACATATTTCAACATTATTGCTTTTATCAAACAATTTAATTTGTTAACACTAAGAATTTAAAGGCTTTCTATCTAATATATTAAATATACATATATTAAAAATAAATACATTGGCTCTACCGTACGTGGATATTAAACGCGTTATAGTAAAAATTAATTCCAGATTTAGCGACTTCAGCTCGATGTTTTTTTCGCCTGTATCTCTTTAGAAGGGTCAGATAAGAATGTAAGAATTAGAAATTCTTACATTCTTATCTGACCCCTCGAATTGAGAATTAATTCCAACTATATAATAATAAGTCTTGGCAATGTACCAAGCAAAATTTTTATCCCGTGCACATTATCAAAATTCTAGTGAAAAATTAATTTTCGCTATAACGAGCCTAACATCCGCGTACGGTAATAGCCAATGTATTTGTTTCTTAATGTACACTTAATTTGTTAAACTTTATTTTAAAGGGATCCAAAGATTGAATTTTTTCTGCAAAATAAGAAATAAAAGACATCCTGTATACATATATGCATATATAAAAATAAAATTAATTAAAAATAAATATATTGTAAAAAGAATATCTATGTTTTATGTATATATACATTATCTCAAATATATTTCTTCCATATATTTAATATTATATAATATTATTCATAAATTTAAATATTATATATATTTAGTCCTCAAAATAATCATTGCGTTTATATATTGTCCTCAAAGTAATCGATACTTATAAACAATGTCCTCAAAGTAATCGTTACATATATATATATATACGCAGATTGATTATTTTGGGGACCGTTTTTTTTCAATCAAAATAACAGTAGTATTTAATGTGTATAATCGTGTATTTCTAATGTATACAATGTATAAGACCTAATAATGAATAGATTAGATGCCTAAAGTGCTCGAAGTAATCAATATACATCTAAAGTCCCAAAAGTAATCACTACCCAAGGAGAACACATAAGTCAAAATGATGTCAAAATGACATCTTTCAAAAGTCAGTTCTATAAGTCATGATGACGTCATTATGGTTCCTGGCAAGGACGGTTTTGTGACGTCATAAAACTAAAATTTTTAATGAATAAAGTGAAATAAATATATTTATATATATATGATAATTTCAATCAATAAGTGCCAGGCAATCTCCTCGCAGAAAAAATTATGTTTTCGAAAATATGCGAATTAAAATCCTGAAAGTCAAAATATCGTCATATAATGATTTTATGACGAGTCACTGTACAGTCATTTTGGGGTCATGATAATTTAGTGATCAAACTCTGATATTTTCCCGTCATCTTGACGTCACAATGACATCATCTTGACTTTTTGTTCTCCTTGGGATATATACATATCGTCACGTATATCCATTATTAAGTCTTAGACGTTGAATATATTTAAAATACACGAATTAATAACTAATTACACATTATATTGATTACTTGAGGTATTTTATATTGTGATTGTAAACTTATTTTAAATTTAATTTAAAAAAGGATATATATATTTTTTACAATACAATTACTATCAAAGGTGATTATATAAATGAAAATAAAATTACATTTTGTATATAAAAAAAGTCCAGTTACAACATATTTCAACATTATTACTTTTATCGAGCAATTTGTTAACACTAAGAAGACTATATATTAAACATATATTAAGAAATAAATATATTGGCTATGAGAGCTGTACGCGGATGTTAGGCGCGTTATAGCGAAAATTAATTCCCGATTTAGCGACTTTAATCCAATATTTTGCTCGCCTATATCTCTTTAGAGGAGCCATTGGAGAATGTAGGAATTAGAAATTCTCGAATTGAGAATTAATTCCAAATATAAATCTTGGCAATGTACTAACAATAAGTAAAATTTAAGTGCCTCGTGCACATTATCATATTTCTAGTGAAAAATTATTTTTCATTATATGCGCCTAACATCCGCATACGGCTCTCATAGCCAATGTATTTATATTTCTTAATATATATTTAAAACGCAATATCAATATAGTATGATTGGCTATGAGAGCATTAGCGCGGTATATAAGGCGCGGTATGTTTTTTTAAAAAATTTTATTAAGGTGTTTCAATACATATGAGACGTACGTTTCGGCTCTTTTTTTGAGCCTTTATCAGCGCAATACAAAGTTAAAAAACGCCCAAAATATCATTAAATAAAAATGTATGGATTAAATTCGGTAAATTTAAGAGCCCGCATGTTGAAGTACCGTGAATGTTAAAGTAGTGCTCCACTTCTTGACAAATAACCATAAATTATATTCTATGTGGCTGCATCTGAGGTTGAGGAACGATTATTACACCATCGGGTAATTTACAATATTAGGATGCAATGTATAAATAATAAAGATATCTCACAGAAATAAAACTTGGTAGCCATATCAGCATAGCACTATCATTCTTCGAATTAGACTTCGATTCGACCGCAAAACGAGGTAGTAATGTAATGATCTATTATCCCGACAATATCGAATGATCTCGAGATTGGTAAAATACATATGTAAATGTTTAGAGTTAACAAAAAACGGTAGCGAACATACACTAAACATAATAAATATCTAAAAAGGTCGACAATATAAATTACAAAGACGTTAAAAATAAAATAATATGAAAAAACCTGTGTTGACATAAAATGGCAAGTCATATCGCAATATACCTGTAGTTACTTATGACAATTAGACAGCTATTTCGATATTATTTATTGTTTTATATATTCCCAGTAAGCAAAATGTTAGCAGCATGCGCGCAGATTGGCAGCAAATTTGATCAAAATCCCACATCAAAACCATAGCCATCTGCGTCCGCATTAAGCTCGTGTTCTGTCGACAAAGCCTGCTGACAGGCAATGTGAGCAGATTGGCGGCAGAAATCGAGCAGGACCTGCGCAACGCAGTTTGATGTCAGATTAGCGGCAGAAACTGCGCAGAGCCTGCGCACATAACCTGGCAGCAGATTGTCGGCAGAAACCGAGCAGGACCTGCCGTCGTAATTTAAATGGAATAGCGGTATTTAAACGCTTTAATTTATATTGCTCGTTTCGCTTATTAAAAGGTAGTAAATGAGGTATGCAATGTGTATATATGTTTGCTTTATTGGGACAAAAGTTAAAATTTTTTTTAGAAATGTCAAAAGACTACACATAATAATAAAAGAAATTACAAAAGATTACGATTTATGAGAATTTATAAAGAAAAGTTTATTTTACAAATTCAATATTGCTGCGCATATATGCGAGAAAATTTGTAAAAGAAAAAAAGAGGACTAAAAACTGTGGATAAATAAAACCCAGTAAACATAAACTAACAGTAACAACATTAATGTTATGCTACTGTTAGTTTGCGTTTACTGGGAATATATACATTTAACTTATCCACGGTTTTTAATCATAAACGATGTACAAAAAAGAAAATATATACATATAAAATCAACATACAATCTAAAATCGCGTAAAACTATTTCACATTTATATACGCGTATTAGTTTAAAAATAAAAAGACAATAAATACTTAATAAACTTATATAATAATACCACAGACTTCTATATACATACTAGACTGCTAACAACGATGTGACAGGTGAAGCCAAGGCAATTGGGCAGAATAAAACCAGGCTGTTAATCGATACTCATTTTTGAAGGGAAAGCTGCAATATTAATATAAAAGTTTTGTATATATTTAGTATAAAAGTTATATTAAATATTGCGCAGCTTTCCCTTCAAAAATAAGTATCAATTGACAGCCTGGTTATATATTCTGTCCAATTGTAAATGGCTGCCTGTCACATCGCTGTGAGCAGTCTAGTATATATATATATATATATATAGAAGTCTGTGAATAATACTTAATAATAATTAGTTGAATCAAGGAAGAATTTAAGGAAGAATCTGATACGATAAATCTGATACGATAATATTCTCTTCTGTAGCATCTTTACGCGGACTTCTGGAAATGGTGCTGTTTTTAGATTGAAGATCGTTCTCAGCGACAGTTTCTTCAACTCTCTTTTTACTTGGAAAATTCGTATTACTGGTGAATAATTCGAGTTTAGATGTATTGTTACACTTCGTCGATTGCGCTGGCTCTAGTTTTTTCGGCGGAGCACGTTTTCACGTTGCGGAGCAGGTTATTTGGAAGACGCAATATGCAGCCGGGATTCCGAAGATCTCCTTGATCCTTCGAAGCAATCTGGCAACACACAAAATAAAAATGAAGACGTGTGTATGGAAAAAAATATAAATATTTTAGCACTGAAAAGTGCTGATAAAAATAAAGAGAAATTATTGGCACTAAAAAGTGCCGATTAATATGCGAACACGTGCGAGATGTTTCAACGTAAAAGTAAAAAAAATGGCACTGAAAAGTGCCTTTCTTCGCAACCACAGCGAAGTCTGCTGAAAGAAAAGCTACACATAAAATAATACAAATCAAAGAAAAGTTGTTGATTGAAAAATATGAAAAAGAATTTTTACTTATCTTTCTATAAAGATCGTCTGCGCGTCTTACGCATCCTTACTCGTCTTACGCATCCTTACTCGTCCGCTCTTTCTTCATGGATCTCTTCACGGATCTCTTCCTGAACGTCGTCGCTCCAAAAATCACGCCTGTGATTACCTGTGCGTCGTATGCGTCGCATACGCGCCCTACTTCTGCATCTCTCCTTGGCCGTTCTAAGAGCTTCTCGTATTTGACGTTGGAATTCTGACCGAGTCGGCTTATCGAAATAACGGTTGCTGCTCACCGCCTCTGAAAAGAAACATACAATGGTTACATTATCATTAACAAGGGGTACGTAATATCAATATTATATATAATACAATATTAATGTTAGATATAAAGAGATCGTACCAAAAATTGCGATAATAAAGCGGGTATTATATAATGGCCGTTGATCTTCTTCGCGACCCCACCAGGTGAATGACGGCGTTACCGAGTTCTCTAATCCCTCCTTCATGCACAGATTTACCGCTTCTTTCAAATTGAATCCGCCGATGTATTTGAAATAATTCACCTAGGCAAAGTATTGAAAAATAATGTTGATACATATTTAACAGATGACGGAAAGTTTTTATATCTGTTTACTTACAACTTCACGATAATCGTCATCGTCGATAGCTTGAAAAGTATCCATCTCGACCACGGATGATATGGGCAAACAGGCTGGCTTACGCGGTACGCGATCGCGGTCATTGTTGCTTTGCACGCATCTCAAAACATTGTGCAGCAAACCATTCATTCTTCTGTAAATAAAGTATAATAAAAGCATCTATATTACAGAGATCATGTGTTAATAGATACGATATATTTGATTTACTTACCTGAGCTCGGCATCAATGCTGCTCAATTTTTCTTGCATTATCGTTGTAAACCGTGGGATTTCAGCGCGAGCCACCTGATACTCATCGTTTATTTGAGAATTTTCTTGTGTCGACCACGTTCTTAAATTAGTCTGAAACTGATGTGAATTATTTGTACGAATAGTATTATTTGTATTGATCATAGAAGAATGTGCGGGTAATGTATGTATCGAGTGTGATGTATCGATATCGGCGTGAATAGATGTGTGTGGATGTGATGTAAAAGGTGTTATAGTGGATGTATAAGGTTGAATGTTTGTGGATGTGTGTGGATATGATGTTACAGTGGATGTATAAGCAGGTTGAATGTTTGTGTATGTGTGTGGATGTGATGTTACAGTGGATGTATAAGCAGGTTGAATGTTTGTGTATGTGTGTGGATGTGATGTTAAAGATGTTAAAGTGGATGTATAAGGTTGAATGTTTGTGGATGTGTGTGGATGTGATGTTAAAGATGTTAAAGTGGATGTATAAGGTTGAATGTTTGTGGATGTGTGTGGACGTGATGTTAAAGGTGTCATAGTGGATGTATAAGATTGAATGTTTGTGAATGAGTGTGGACGTGATGTTAAAGATGTTACAGTGGATGTATGAGATTGAATGTTTGTGAATGAGTGTGGACGTGATGTTAAAGATGTTACAGTGGATGTATGAGATTGAATGTTTGTTTGGGATTGTGTATGGGTAGGAATGTGTGGGTGTGTGTCTGTGTGTTCTTGTGTATAATAAATATTATTATTAAAATTCTCATCCATATCGGTAGAATTATCTGGATTCTCCAAAATTCTCCTTAGATGACCGATATCTTTGTCGATGTCTCCAGCCGTGATGGTCTTTGGTGGGATCTTTCTGCGTTTCGGTGATTCATCCGAGGAAGTAGTCTGATAGAGGGAAGGTTTCGCAACGGTGCGCTTTGGTCGTCCCTCCATTTGCTTGTAAGCAAAAATATACATATATCGATTATAGCACAATATATATAATATAGCACAATATACATAATATTTGATCAAATAGTTATAAAATCTATTTAAAAATTTATTTAAAAACAAATAAAATTAGACAATATGCGTCATCTTTGAAAGTACATAAGACGCATATATTGCAGTATATTTAACTTTTTCACACATGCATCAAATGTAAATTTAAAAAAAAATAAATAATAAATAAAAATTAAAAAAATAAATAAATGTTAAAATATTAATAATATATATAAAAACTGTACTCACAAACTGTTAAAAATATTCAAACTAAACGCAACTCAAAGTAAGTTATTAGGAAAATTATCCTGTTGCAAACATGCATATTGTGTGTGTGTGTGTGTGTGTGTGTGTGTGTAATTAATGAAAATATATAGTATATATTATGTATCAAAAGCAGCAAACGAAAACAACGACAAAGGCAGAAGATAAATGCGAAAATGATTATGATGATATCGTATTTTTCAAACTAGGAAACATTTGTTTTGGAAAAAGAGAAGAGAAATAGATTAAAAAAGCAAACAAGAGAATAAAATATCATAAAGCACTGAAAGTCCATGCAGAAAAGAAAACCATTATCATTTAATCCTTTAGAAAGGCTTGTCAAAGATTGTCGAAAGGATATATCTTACGCCTTCTCGCTATGTACAATAGCAGCGACAACGTATCGAGGCGAATTATCTTCTTCGTCACTGTCATTATTATCCATCGATGTAGAATTCCAGAAAGGCATTCTATAACATTTAGCATGGACTTCATCCAGATTAATATACAAGATTTCACTACTCAACGTGGAACATATATATGTTTGAAGAGCCGAAGATAATACACCAATGTCATAAAAATCTTCAACCTGTAAAAATTTTTTGACTGCCAAACGATACAAATTATTGTCTAGAACAATATTGCAGACGATGCAAATGGAACCATTATGCAAAATGCAGCAATTATCACGTACATCTATACTCAATAATATTCCGTTAAATTTAATTTTACGATACTGACGACAGTTACTATTATTATTATATAATGCGGATACACGAATGGACGAATCAATAGCACGAGCATCGACTGTTCCGTGAATTTCTATCTCTTTCATTCTTTTGAAAAATTGTTGAAGAGGTAAACCCGGTTTTCTACAATATTTTCTGAAAATGGACATGTTATTTTCATAAGGAAATGCAGAAAACGAATCCAAACCGCCAAAATGTCTCACATCATCGGTAAGATGAAGAAGGCCATGAATATTATAAGAATTAAAGGTTGGACCATAAAGAGTATCACTTCGATGAACAAATTTTTGTAGCGCAAGCTCTGCAAAATTCAGAAATTGTCTTGACGATGAATTGGAAACTAAGATTCTTATTGCCACATGCAAGAATAAAAAGTGTTTGTACAATCTCTCGTCCAATAGACCATACGTTACAACTGGTCCTGTATAAAGCAGAAATTGACGAAATTCTGTCGCTTTATATTTGGAACACATGTTGAGAGATCTAGGGCGTCTTGCAAAATCTGACGGACAATATTTTTTAAGATTATTCAGTCTTGCACACATAATAGAAATGGATCTTCCTGATAATTTTGACAGACGTGAGTATTTTCCACATACCCATGCAGACAACATTTTTTTCATGACGCCTAAACACACCAGATGCATATACTCAAAAGGTGTTTGCGAAATTATCCCTATAGGAAGCATTGATAATGGGCTCTTACCCTCTTTATGATGATCTTCATCTACACATCTCACATATTCCTCATTAGTTCGAAGAGAATGATTTATACCATTGAAGACATACCGACCTTCACAGCGTATACCAGAGACTTTACACTTGGAACAAGGATGTGAAGACACATGACTACGATGGTTAAGAATAAAAGCTCGAGCTGGTGCGTCGGCTATAAAACATCTCAGTCGTATTGGTACTTTATTGCCATGAAAATTAATTCCTCCGTTGATTCTGGTAATATCTGCAGACATGATTCTGGTAATATCTGCAATAAATTTTTCCAAGTAAGTATTAGGATCGCATGGTTTTTGCGCACCTTTATAAATTCCCACTACTATTGGCCTTGCCCGTTGTACGTTTACAATTCTGCATTGAATGGGCCAAATTTGATTATTACTCGATTGATCTAAACTACATCCATCTATATTGAAATCAAGTTCTAAGTAATTAACAATAGATACGATTGGAATATCTGAAAGATGTTGAATAATCCCTGCTTCGAGATCAAAATGGACATATTCTCCTGGTTCTACATCAGAAGTGACAACACGTGTATGTGGTGTATCAAGAAGTGTTCTTACATCTTTGGGCAAAGTAAAAAAGCAGGGATGTGTTCGAAGAAGAGATAATATGTTATTACCTTGAATATGCGTTAAATTATTATCCACGAAGCAAGACGCTAAACGATCGCGAAAAGATGGCTCAATCGAAGTACCGTTAAAGGATGATACAACTGCATCATCTTCCAAAGTTGCATCGCACGTATAATTACAATTATAATTATTTGTAGAAGAGACACATTCGGTAACTAACGGAATAGAAATATTTTGAGCATCGCACTTATAATTACAATTATCATTATTTGTAGAAGAGCCACATTCAGTAACTAACGGAATAGAAATATTTTGAACATCACGATTACGTTCATCGGCAATATTGTCTTTTGAACGATATCGTAAACGGTTCTTTACTTCGAACATAACTCTACTTCGTTGTCTCACAGATAAATTATATAATGATTTTCGCGAGATGGACGATTTTAATTCCATTACTTCCATTTTTATATTTACGTATCTCCTCGATGACGTCTGCTGCAAGCGATGTACGTAGCTGCTACGAATAATCCAATAAAATCTTAATCACTTTATATAACACTCTTTGTTCGCACTAGTCACTGCTGCAACGGTTGAACTCAGAATAATCGAGAGAGCGGCCCGTGAAAAATAGCGGTAAGGCTGCGACCGCTGTGACCAATCACGAGCTTCGGCCAAGCCAATATGGATTCCTCCTTGGTAACCACATGGCGGGAAATTTGACCGCATTATCGGACCGTATTGCTGAATATCTATATTTCAATATCTGTACATATATATATGTATAATATTAATTATAGACCTTTCATTATAAAACATAATTATGTAATCGGTAAATTTTGTCAAATTATTAATGATGTTATGTTACTGTTAGTTTATGTTTACTGGGTTTTATTTATCCACAGTTTTTAGTCCTCTTTCTTTTACAAATACAAAATTTTCTCATATATGCGCAGAAATATTGAATTTGTAAAATAAACTGTTCTTTATAACTTAAATTGTCATAAATCGTAATCTTTTGTAATTTCTTTTATAATTCTGTATTATGTATAGTCTTTTGAAATTTCTAAAAAAAATTTTGACTTTTGTCTACCTCATTTACTACCTTTCAATAAGCGAAACGAGCAATATAAATTAATAAAGCGTTTAAATACCGCTATTCCATTTAAATTACGACGGCAGGTCCTGCTCGGTTTCTGCCGACAATCTGCTGCCAGGTTATGTGTGCAGGCCTGCGCAGTTTCTTCCGCCAATCTGACATCAAACTGCGTTGCGCAGGTCCTGCTCGATTTCTGCCGCCAATCTGCTATAATAATTATGTGCAAATCCTGCTCGGTTTCTGCTACTGATCAGCTGTCAAATTATGTCAGCAGGTTTTGCAACATTTCTGTTGACATTCTGCTATCATTATTTGATATAACAGATTTTGCATACAATCTGCAGGCTTTCTGCTGACAAAAATTTGTAGCAGACGTTTGGCAAAATCTGTTCGAACAGGCTTTGCTGACTGGGTTGTTATATATATTTAATTTGTTAAATTTTATTTATTTTACAGAAATCCAAAGATTGCTCTATTTGCCAAATTAAAAATAGGATATCCTCTATATACATATAAAAATGGAATTAATTAAAAATAAATATATACTAAAAGAAATATCTATATTTCTACTATACATATGTATACTTAATATTATACATATTTAGTTGTTCTCGAAGTAATCATTGCGTTTATACATTGTCCTCAAAGTAATCATTGCGTTTATACATTGTCCTTAAAGTAATCGTTACATATAACTCTTGCATAAATATAAGATAATTTATATAAATATATAATATACACAACTACATAAAAAATATTATTTTGTTTGTTAAAACTGTATAATAGAGGTGCTCTTTTTAATTTTAATAATGTTAATATATATTATAGAGAGAAACTTATTAAACATTAAAAAATTATTAAATGTTCTCACATTTCTAGAAGATATTAGCATAAAAGAATCTACTTCATATCGCTCATATTTTGGATGTATAAAACAAAGTCTAAAAATATATAAATCTTTATTGTTTCTCAATTTTCTATGCAAAGCAAGGTTTATCCTACATCCTATGCTTGGTACTTTCGATGCAAAGCAGAGTCTTAAAACTCTCTTTTTATTATTAGTTCTATATAATACTGTATTATATTCTAATATATTTTAAAGAAAATTAATTTATATCATGCCGATTCTCCTTCGTTTACATATTCATTTTATTGATATAATAAAATTATTATTTTATTACAATTTATATAAGAATTGAAAAAGTTAGTATATAAATTAGTATATATATACACAGATCGATTATTTTTTCCAATTAAAATAACAGTTGTATATAATGTGTAATTAGCTGTATAATGTGTATTTTTAATGTATGCAATGTATAAGAGTTAATAATGAATATACGTACAGATAAGTATATAGTGATTACTTTGGGGACTTTAGATGTATATCGATTACTTTGGGGACTTAAGATGTATATCGATTACTTTGGGGACTTTAGGTGTATATCGATTATTTTGGGGACTTTAGATGTATATCGATTACTTTGGGGACTTTAGACATTTAAAAATTTAATTTCCAAGAGTTTAATAAACATACATATATTATGGATGTATGTATATAGGGTGTAACTGAAAAAAACATATATGGAGTAAACCATCAGATTATGTGGCATCAATAATTTTCAAGTTATTAATGATTGAAAATGAAAAGCTTCTCACAAATGAAACTTTGTAGAGTTAAAATATTAATAAAACAAAATTTTTTAGTTAATTTCAGGTAGCTTTCAGGTTTACTTTAATAGAATTTTAATTTAAAGCTTAGTTACAATGAGGTTACAATGATAAAAATTGGGAACATGCAAAAAATGAAAACCTCTTTTTACATTTTCGCTGGGGAAAAATTGTTTTCAAATTGACCAGAAAATTTGATGATGTGCCCCGTACACGTTTCTTCAGTTACACCCTTTATATACATATATGTATATATAATCTAATTAAGATTAATTTCAAGGAAATGGGAAATATCAAATTTACACCAATATTATATTAATATAAAATATTGTTATATTTTTATAACATACATACATATGTAGGTATTTTTTATTTAAAACATTACAGTATATTTCTACTTGAATAGATGCTGTTAACATTAAATAAAAAGATTGAACTTTTTTTAAACCGACTAAAATAAAAAGAAAACAAAATTTCTAAGCTGAAACATCAAACTTTCTTTAGTTATGTGAATTGAAGAAATTAAATATCAAAATATTTTTTGTCCTCCAAGTAATAGATATTTTAAATTATAATATTATATAAAAATTATTAATTAAATTTCAATAATTTTTATACATTATTATACAATACATGTCCCATTTTAATTGTGCACCCCGATTATCATCGCAGAAAGTAGTCGGATGAAAAATGTTTCATACATAAGTTGTAGGGCTTCAAAAGACCTATTTACTGACGCTATGAGTTTGACCTTGGAAAGGGATGATCTTGGAAAGCCCAGTCAAGGTCAACATAAAAATCTTTAATAGAAACCCCCATTTTTTATTTGATATTCTTGTAGCTGACGTCGAGAGCTTTCCAAAACACTATAATAAAACATTTTTTTCTCAAGTACTTTTTGAGTTATAAGGCTTGAAGTTTTAAACACTGAATAGATATATATCAAAACAACAAAAATAAATCTGTTAATTGCTAAACAAAAATCAATTATTTTTAAAGAACAAAAATAAAATAATAAAATGTATAATTTAATACAAAAAATTTTCTGTTAATTATTAAACAAAAACATTGCTGATTGTTAAACAAAAAAAAATAAATTGTAAAATTTAAAAATTACGTAATTTAAAAAGTACGTAAAATCTTTTGCTGATTGTTGAACCAGGATTTTATTGGTACACAGTTCGTGTTTGTAAGCAAGGATTAGCTGCTATTAAAGCTGCAATTTCCTTAAATGAAGGGCATTTGTAAGTATTTAGATATGTGCCAAATTGTATCAGCACTATATCTTTTTCTGCATTACTCCAACGCGTACGTTTGCACTTTAATTGTGTTTCATTTTCTGTAATAAGATGAATTTTTTAAATAAATTTATATAATATATATAATTTGTATACATATATGTATATATACAGATTGTCATTTAAAGATCACCCACTAAGTACATAGTTTTATTTCTTATCAAAAAATAAGTCGAAATGTCCTGAATAATTTTTTTTCTATAATACTCAATAAGGGAATAATTATTGAATAAAATACTTTAACAAGGTTAAAGATAGGCGCTGTTTGGCTGTACTTTACTCAATAATTACTCCTTTATTAAAAGTTATAGAAAGAAATTATTCAAGACTTTTCGACTTATTTTTTGGTAAGAAATAACGTTATTTATTTATTTAGTGAGCGATCTTTAAGTGACACTCTGTACATATATAAGATTGTATAATTAATCAAAATAAAACTTTTTTACACCAATATTTAATAATAATAATATAACTTATTAAATATATGTATATATAGAATAGTATATATGTAAAATTAAAATGTGTAAAAAATGATTTTCAATCATGTATAGAATTAGTAAACTTACTCTTATATAATTTTTTTGAACCTTTTGTAATTTTATTTTTCTCTCTTTTTGGAATGCGACTGCTATTGGTAGATAGATAGGAAGATTCTATAAATATAATAATAAATAATATATATAGTATTGTTAATTACATTTGCATAAAAACAATTATTCTTTATATAAAGTTTAATAGCTATAAAACGATAATAATTAATATTTCATACCTTGCATGTTGTCATTGTCAAAATTATTATTAGCTAGATCATCATCAGTATTAATATCATTTAAGCTATTATTAGCTAGATCATCGTCAGTATTAGCATCATTTAAGCTATTATTAGCTGGATCATCGTCAGTATTAGTATCATTTAAGGTGATATCACTATTATTATAGCTTATATCGTTATCATTGTCATGAGTATCATCTTTACTACTATTTTTACCGAGTGCAGCTTCCAGATATTTACTAATATTAAGAATATCAGCTTCTTTTTGAGGTAATCTATAGAACTTTTTATGTATATCTTCTTTGTGTCCCATGAAATTCGCTAATTCGGATACTTCATATTCTGTTAATTTTAATTTATGACAATTAGTTGCGATATGCTTTCTAAGAAGAGTACCTCGCAATCTTTCAGGATGCTCAGCTCCACACTCATATGCAAATTTTCGCATTTGATCACATGCTCTTAAATATTTAAATCTTTGCTTAGTGAAACCTGATATACCAAAAATATATGGATTCTTTGGATGTACATTAGCTTGATTTCGGCATTGTATAAATAATTTTATACCATCTAAAACGTCACATTGTATTAAAACGGGAACAGGACGAACTAATTTCCCTCTAATTTGAAATCGCACATATTTACGTGCAATTTTTTTAGCTGAGTCTGAAAGAGTTTTAAAAAGATCCGATCGCTTTGTTCATTTAAACCTTCATAAGTATAAAAATCTTCCAATAATATTCTTTATATTTCACCTGCACGTTTTCTGTTATATATTTGCATAGAAATTAATGTACTTTCACCCAGAGTTTGCCATATATTATAAGAAAATTTTTCTTTTAAAAGATTATATGCTTCACATCTTTTCGTATTCACATAATTATAAAGCTTTTTTATATCGCTTATGCTTGGAGCTACTTCTACTTTTTGTCGTGTGATATGTGCTCTTGTTTCCATTACTGTTTTATTAACGGAATGGCCAAAGTCTTCTTTACGAAGCGAAAGAAAATCTTCAACTAAAATCTTTTTAATAGAATCGTGATTTTTAATACATTGTGATCGCCATAATTCGCCAACTTCTTTTAATAATGTACCTAATTGAAATGCTGTAGAAGCGGCACCAAACTTCTGAGTTTCAGGATTATATCGAGCTACTTCATATACCGCTTTAATGCAGTCATCGTAATATTTTGGCTGATACAATGAGGCGAAATCCGTAATTTCATTATTTATGTTTTTTAATGCTTTTAAAAACCGTCCAAGTGTTCGTAATCGATTTCGCACCATGTCGTGTTGATGCTGTGGTTTATATTTCATACAAAGTTTATTACCATATCGAATAATTAACTCATCATATCTTATGAGACGTGTAATAGAATCTTCTCTTAATACTGGAAAAATTACTTTTTTTAGAGTTTGACAAGCTATTTCGTTAATCCTTCCGAGAATTGTCCGTCCGAGAACTGTAATTGTTCGATTTTTAGAATGTTTTAAGTTTACACACTTTCGAGTATGATTTCGTAGGGTGCTTTTAGAAAAAAATCCATGGCATTTAATGCACACTCCATATTCAGTACCTTTCTTATTAAATTTAATATTCGGTCGTCTAACAACATGTAACTTGCCATCATTTAACATTCTGTTTGTATTAAATTGAAATTCTCCTTCCCGGCGTATTGTTTCAATTATTTTTTTACGTTCAGGACAGCCTTTTGGTAACTGAGCGAATTTTTTAACATCTTCTTCATTACGAAAATTTTTTAACTTCTTCTTCTACATGTACATTTTCTAAGTGTCTTGCAATTTTTGAATTTGGTAACTTACAATAGAGACAATAGTATTTCTTTGTACCATTACAAGAATGATCAATCGTAAGCTGCGCATCATCACATCCCGACGTGCCCGTTGCGTTTGCCGTTGATGATAGATTTAAAGTCGATCTGCGTAAGTTATTAGATGTATTTAATTCATTTTCATTTTTTAATTCGTTATTTAGATTGTCGTCATTGCTTTCATAATCACTGTCACTTGTTGAATCTTCCGATGGTTCATAATTTTCATCAAGATTGTTATCATCTCTGATATTTTCGAAGCTTTGTTCTTCCTCCAGTTTATCTTCCGCTTGTCTTGTACTTTCTAATTCTATTAAACAAAAATTTTAGTGTATGTTTAATTAAATATGTTATTTAGCTCATTTTTATGTATAATGTATATACATATTATGTATAATGTATCTACATACATAATAGATATATACTTGTGCGTATTTAATTGAAATAATACAAGAATTGACATTGTACTTAATTGATCTATCATCAACGGCAAATGCGCCGGGTACATCGGGATGTGATGACGCACAGCTTACAATAATTCTTGCAGTGATATAAAGAAATACTATCGTCTTTATTGTAAGTTACCAAAAAAATTGCAAGATATTTAACAAATATACATTGTAATAAAGATGTTAAAAAATTCGCTCAATTATCAAAAGAATATCTTAAACGTAAAAAAGTAATTAAAACAATACACTGTAAAGGGGAATTTCAATCAAATACTGACAAGTGTATTTATATCTATATAAATATATATAATGTATAATATATAATGTATATATATATATACAATATATACAATATAATACATATACACATAATATGTGTTAACCATTGTATAATGTGAATTAAATATGTTAATGTTTTGATAAAACATTATTAACAATTTATAACAAATTATTAACTTACTTTCAATAATATTATCTAATTCGGGAAAATTTTCTATCGTATATGTACTATTAAGTAGCATCGATTCATCTATTATGAAAGACATATTATTAATATCAGTATGATTTAACAAGCTATTTTTATCTTCTTCATTATTATGATTACTTTTGATCTGTTCTAAACTTGAGTCTTCAAATGCAGATAAATGTAGGTTGCTTTCAGCAGAATTATACCTATAAGCATGAAACATAATATACATATTTATGATATAACTTTTGCATATTATATAAATGTATATAATAAATTTTGATGCAAATTAATCACAAAAAGAAAAGTTGAAATAAAAAATTATAAAATATTTTCATATAATTTCTATACAATCTCTATATAATCGTTCAACAAGTAGAAAATATACTTCGCATAAAAATTTCTTTCACTTCCATCAAAAGGGTGAAAATTATCTCAACAACATATAAATGATTTATAAAGCATATAATACAGCCACATAAAAGAATTAGCATTTTTAAATAGCATTTAGAATAGCATTTTTAAATAGAAAAATAGTAAAACATTTTTAAACAAATAATAAAGCAAACAAAAAATAGAAATTTAACTAACAAGAAAGATGTTTGCAAGAAAAATATTTTTAGAAATTTTTTAAATTAGAAGTTTCATATATGTATAAACTTTTCTATATGTGAATTTTGTTTATATCTTAACTTCATTTATAAATTTATTTAAAAAGCTTATATAAATAGAAATATAATGTATAATATATTTTAGAAATAAAATATCTGTTTAAAAAATATATGTTTACCTGCACACTTCTGATTCCATTATAATTACTTTAGATTCATTTTCCTTATTATTAGTAATTATATTTTTATCATAATTTTCATTATTTGGTAAATTTTTATAAAATGCACGGTTAAATGCAGCAAGTAAAAATGGATCTATACAAAATTAACCATAATATATTTAAACTTTCACTATTTCAAAATGACAAATTAAAAATATAAACAAATATTGCTTATTAAATTTGATAAATAAACCAATACTGTACAATATTTTAAAATAATTTCATGAAAATATCAATCTATCAGACATTAGTTTTTTAATTTAAATTGTTTTGTGTATTATTAAATGATTGCTTAATTTTTTATTCTTCTGCTAATTTTGAAATAAATATTTTGTTATAATTTACATCGTTTATTTTACTATCTTCAATCCCATTAATATATACATATATTAATAAATTATGTGCAACAATATGCAAATATTACGTATATTACGTTCGCAATTGACGATATTTTATGACACAAAAATGAAATGTATACCTGCATCTCCTGATTTACTTTGATCATTATTGTATGATATTAATTTACGCTTTTTGCGAATTTCATGGTTATCATTATTCTTGTTTTCATCTTTTTGTAAAATGATATCTAAGCACATATCACTTTTGTCTTTCATCTTCACTTCTATTGTTGTTTCATTCCTATTATCCTTATTCCTATCTTCACAATTGTTTTACAAAGCATATGTTTTACTAGCTGCATAGGCTATAACATTATATGTATATAATCGCAGATTAAAAAATTTTTTAAAATATTTTAAATATAATAATTCAACATACATGATTCATCTTGCAGGATTCCATGTAACCTAATGTTTTTGTTTTTCTCATCTATGCAGTCATTCGTTCCATCACTATCATTATTACGCAGAATATCTAAATTTATTTTATTTTCTTCTATCTTTTCTGTTTCTACTTTTATTTCGCTTTTGTTCTTTTCAAAGTTATTATTAAGTATTTTAATTTGATCTTTTCTTTTTCTTTGTTTGTGATTTACATTTAATTTATTTTTTATAACTGTAATAAAAATTTCACAAATTATGACATATTAATAATTTTAATAAATTTAACATGTATATATAATTAATAAAACGATAATAACTAACAGAAAGACTAATAAAAATATAATATAATGGAAATAAAATATAATATGATAATATATTAATTAGATTTCAAATTTTCTACATGCATTCAGCAATTAGTATATAAAATAAAACGTATAACATTTATAATAAGATTAAAAATAAAAAAATACCTTTTATTTGAACATTGTTTAATATTTTTTGTTCTATTATGATTGGAAGCTGCCTCTTTTTAAAGTGCGTTTCATCTAATTTATAAAAAATAAATCAGAATTATATAATATAATAATATAACAATTATATAACAATTTTATAATAATATAACAAATATTAGAAAATTTTTATTTGATATAACTTTAAAAAATTAAGAATTAAAAATATTTTTGTTAATTATCTGTTTCAACAGGTTACATAGATAGTTTAAATTTTTTAATTACTTTTGTTTTAATCTTGACATACTCATAAATCATAATCTATTATACAACATCAAAGTAATTGATCATCTTGAGTATCAAAATCAATATTAAAATTAAAATAAAGAATATTCAAGTTGTGTATGTTGAAACAAATAATTATCAAATTTTTAGTAATTCTTTGAATATATTTTATTTTCTTACCCATTCCTTTATTAAGTCGTCTTACATAAACGTAAGGTATTTTCATATTTAAATTATTTGTAATATTATGAAGTATATCTCGGTTTCCTAAAAGAATAGAAATGAAAATATTTAAAATGTTATTAAATTATAAATTATTAAATTATATTTAAATCGAGGGAAAGAAGCAATGGGCTAATAAGAGCCGGTGCGTTGGAAATAAGAACACAATAGTTTTTTTAAAATACTTATTCTTTATTGAGAACGTTTCGGTCCTTTCTTTGGACCATCTTCAGCTTAACAATGTGACGGAATGATGTTTGATATAATTGAGTATTATATCAAACATTATTCCGTCACATTGTTAAGCTTTGGACCATCTTCAGCTTAACAATGTAACGGAGTGATGTTTGATATAATTGAGTATTATATCAAACATCATTCCGTCACATTGTTAAGCTGAAGATGGTCCAAAGAAAATACCGAAACGTTCTCAATAAAAAATAAGTATTTTAAAACAACTATTGCGTTCTTATTTCCAACGCACCAGCTTATTAGCCCATTCCTTCTTTCCCTCGATTTGAATATATTAGAGCCTCGTTCCATCGTAATAATAAATTAAATTTTCTGACAAAAAATAATTACAAAAATTACGTAAGAATAATTGCATTTAAATGAAAATACTGAAAGAAATAAATTTGAATTCGGCGCTTTTCGCCATCTCTGAGAGAGAGCCGAGGAGAGAATCATCCCCACCACGGCCCCGTTTGCCGCGCGGATGATCGTCACGCTTTTGGCTCTCGCGTGCTCCGATAAGCGATTGTCGAGAGACTCTCTCGCAGAGCTTGACAAAGGGCAGTCGCGCTTTTTGAGGTCCTAGACCATTTGTTAAACGTAGATTCGATAATCTAC
Source organism: Lasius platythorax (assembly GCA_963971435.1). Lineage (NCBI taxonomy): Eukaryota > Metazoa > Arthropoda > Insecta > Hymenoptera > Formicidae > Lasius > Lasius platythorax. The sequence continues at coordinate 18,875,974 of OZ020537.1, forward strand.
TTGTGCCTTCAGGCTTGTATTAGTTACCGTTACCGTTCGCTTGTATTAATCTGAGTGAATTAGCTTCAGTGCGCGAACGCGTTAAACATTGTGAAGACTCTGAAATTGTATCGCGAACTTTATTATAACGCGAGAACTATTGAACTGTATAAAGATATTATACTCGAACTTTATTGTGAACTATTCTCGGTCTGATTTCCCAGTTCGATCTAGAACGTTGTCGCCGCTAATTGTATTGATTGATTAATACTCCTTTTTGTTTAATTAAATATTTCTTTAACTTTAACCGAACTGCTATTTCTTTGATCCGAACAATAATCTGCTTTTCCTGACATCCTCGTGTTAGTTAGAAAGACCTTAAAAATTACACGAACAGTTAAATATATCGATTGTATTATTTAAACAATCTAGAGCTCGAAAATCTATTACAATACCATGTCTAGCCAATATAATATCTGTTTTCTTTATTCCTTTATTTGTGTGCACACGATAGTCTTGATTTCTTTGTATTAAGTAATATAATTTCCCCATTTTTCTGAAAAAAATAATGTTATTCAATAAATTTTATTGAATACTCTGTATACGACACACATTACCAATACACTTAGGGGCTCCGCACAATAAAAAGAATAAGGAACAAAATAAAAAAAACAAAAAACAGAAACAGGGAATAAGGAACAGTTCAACATCAAACATATGAAATGCAATTTAGTAACGCAAAATAGATAAATTTTTTGTTGTCTATTTTCTATTATTGTCCTGTTCCTTTCTATTTCTTATTCTTTATATTGTGCGGAGCCCCTTAGGGCCACTTCAACCAAACTCTGATTAACTTAATCATTGATTAAACTATATCTTTGTCTCTTTTCAGATACGTTCTTAAAAGAGACAATGATATAATTTAATCGTCGATTAAATTAATCAGAGTTTGGTTGAAGTGGCCCTTAACCTCAAATTTATCAAAAAAATACTATAAGCGTCTTACCTTATAAAATATTCTGCATATATTCTGCCACAAACAATATAAATATCAAACAATAATGATAACTTTTAATATCGATATATTATTTGTAATCTTAATGTTAAAATAATGTGTACGACAATATTGCACTTAGTACGATTGAACATTGAGCGTTTGGTAACTAGTAACTAGATTTAGGGCCGTGGCATATATACAGAAAAATGATGCTTTTACATGATAGCGATTAATCACATGAAATATTAAGATAGTATTGCAAGCAATCAAAGTAGCAAATAAAAAATGTTGATATAAAGAGAGAACACAGTTGTTTGTAAAAAATATGGAATTTGCAACTGCAGTTAAATTAAAGAAATTTTTTCAAACAAGATATATTAATCGTTCATATATAGTCGCATTATATTAAAATATTTTTAAATAACTTGACATCATAACTATAAATGTTGTTACATCATAAAAAAAGTTCTAATCAATTATGCGATTTTAAAAGAATAACTTTTTAATAACTTTTCAATTATATATCTTATTTTTTATATATGTATATATAAAGAATAAAGATTATAATAGAAAAAGAAATCACACAAGGATATTCTATATATCTTAATTTTCTTTTCGATGCATAATCTACTTGCAAAAGTTTAATAAATTGAACATTAACACCATACAAGATTTTTTGCTTACTAGGTTCCCAAAGTAATCCTTGTGTATATACATTACTTTGGGGACAGTCCTTGAAGTAACCTTTTTGTATATAAAATATTGAGAACGGACCTCAAAGTAAACACATGTCCCCAAAGTAATCAGAATATATAAGATTTTGTCCTCAAAATAACCGATCTGCGTATATATATATATATATACATATACATATATGTATGTGTATATACAGTATATCGTAAATCGTGGTACAAACAAAGTTGATTTATAGTGAAAAGTAATGTGTGAAAATTATTTAATTATATATAAATAGTTTTTACTTACATTATTCTTCACTATAAATTAATTAATTACTTTAATTAATACAAACAAAGTTGGGCATTCTTCATGCAAAATGTAAGTAATATAATTAAATTAATATAAGTAATTTAATTTATTATATTCATCCTTTCTAATTTAACATAATTTTTATTAAATAAACAAAATAAAGGCTCTAGAAATGATAATAATAAAATAAACGGCTAATAAGAGCCAGACCGCATAGGTAAAGGCGCGAGTAAACACAATTGTTTAGATTAAACTATCCTTTATTATATAAGGTGTCTCTAGAGGGGATCGCGGGGTAGCTTGGATGCCGCGTAGACACATTGCTAGTCGTCTCATTATTCGTAATTCAAGCGTACGTTTTAATTTTTTTCTTTTTTTATATAATCCGATCACCGGTTATGGTTATAATGTTTCTCATGTCATGTAATTCACTTGTTTATACAGTTACTGAAGATGGCCCGAAGCGGGACCGAAATGTCTAATTATATAATAAAGGATAGTTTAATCTAAACAATTGTGTTTACTCGCGCCTTTACCTATGCGGTCTGGCTCTTATTAGCCGTTTATTTTATTATTATAATTTTTATTAATCTTCTTTCTTAAAAAAATGTTTTAATATTATACATTAATATTAACTATATTTATAATAAACTATTATTATAATTAATAATTAAATATATTTTTATAAAATTATAAAATATATTATGTGTGTGTGCGTGCGTGCGTGCGTGTGTATATGTAAAAGATTTTAATGTTAAAAAAATTTATATTTTCGTATTTTTTTATTACAAATATATATTATTATTTGTATTTTTATTATATTAAATTAAATTTCCATTCAATTAATCTTAACCCAATTTTTTACTCAATTATCCCAATATTGTAATAAGAATTTTAATAATAAAATAAATATTTTTTTATAAATATATATTTACACATATGTTTTCGTTGTGTGCGTGCGTGCGTGCGTGCGTGCGTGCGTGCGTGCGTGCGTGCGTGCGTGCTTGCGTGCGTGTGTGTGTGTGTGTGTGTGTTGTGTTGTGTGTGTGTGTGTTGTGTGTTGTGTGTGTGTGTTGTGTGTGTGACGTAACGATTCCAATTCAATAAATAAAAGAACTTACCTTATCACTCATGCTTTCTTACGAGAAAGTCTAGGATAAGAAAGCTGCAATTTTCCTTTGTTTCCCATAATTTTTTTATACACGTGCAATTTTACACGCCACAAAAATATTTATAGGATGCTTGTATAATGTTCTCGTTCTGTCTCTTGACAATACACGATAGCGTGTACAGCGTCGCACGACAACGAGATAAGTGAGCGCTATTCGATCTGAGCGCGCAGCTAGATGTTATTGTAAATACTCGGTTTTTTTTTTTAATAAAATTATAATTAGGAAGTGAATTAGTAAATTATAATTGAAATATTAATGAAGTTTAGCATTTCGCGGCCCATGTGGCATAAATTTCTATGTAAACTTATAATGTAATAATATGTCCTTTACGTATGTATTTTTACTTTTTTGTATGTACTTTACTTTTTTGCCATGAAACAATAATTCTGTATAATATATAAAAAAGAATTTAAAAATTAATACAATCAAGAAATTTAATAAATTAATAAATTAAATAAATTAATACAAATTAAATAAAGTAATAAAGTATAATAAAATATAAAAAATATATATAAATATATAAAATATACAAAAAATATATAAATATATAAAATATATAAAAAATATATAAATATATAAAATATATAAAAAATATAAAATAAAAAATATAAATAAAAAATATAAATAAAAAATATAAATAAAATACATACATATATATATATATATATATATATATATATATATATACTAAAAAGAAATATATATATATATATAAGTGCGTACGTATGTATAAATATCACTGTAGGAATAATGGAGAAAGAGGGAGGGAGAGAGAGAGAAAGAGAAAGAATGTGTCAAGAAATTCTTTTTCTATCTTTTTCCAACAATAGGGAGTCGATTATATAGCTATTGCCGAACGCTTGTATCATTCCCTTGATTTCGAGTCGCATGGCTCTGTTTACAAACAATCGAAAGCCGGCCGCTCAGGAGAAGCGCACGTGCGTCAAATCACGTGAGCTTACTTCCTTGTGTTGAGTGCCTAACACATAAAGAATACAACGATTACGACACGAATATTGCCGAGCAGTGATGCCAGAAACGGGTCTCGGTAGCATACGCACACAAGCGCGAACGCATACATGTGCTGCGCAGAGCTACTGCGTTCGCGCTTGTGTGCGTATGCTACCGAGGCCCGTTTCTGGCATCACTGCTCGACCGCTCGCCGACTTGAGATCGTCCGAGGTCCGAGTGCCCATTCATCGTTCATCGTGTAGACCGGGTCTGTGTGTCTCTCTACGCGTGATCGCCACGATGCCTAGACGTAAGTACGAAAATACACATATCAACATTTACATATAATAAAATCTATCAGCTGGAGAAATAACACATGCATACATACGCGTACACATCAAGTATAATTTCTAGTCAATGTTCGTTACCGTAATAATGTGAATGTTCGATAACGAATTATCTGAACAATCAAAGACTATACTCGATGTGTATTCGTATGTGTGCGTGCATGTCGTGTCCGTGTAAATGTATAAAAAAAGTACCAAAACATTTTTATTCAGATATGTATATGCATATGTATTTATACATATACGTATCTGAATAAAAAGCAAATCGCTCGTACTATTATTTTTCTCCACCGATAAAAATTATAACCAATAATTAGACATTTTAGAAAAACAATTTTTTTTCAGCAAGAAGCGAAGGATCTATCGATAAATCATGTATGATGACTGAAAAGTCATCCATGAAGACGAGGGCTGCGGCGTCGGCGTATGCGCCAGCGAGAACGACGACGGCGACGGCGGCAGCGTATGCGCCAGCGAGAACGACGACGCCGACGGCGGCAGCGTATGCGCCAGCGAGAACGACGACGGCGACGGCGGCAGCGTATGCGCCAGTGAGAATGAGAACGACGGCGGCGGAAACAGCGATGCCGACGAAAATGCCGGCAGCGACCGTGCCGGAGCCGGAGACGGTGTCAGCGGCGGCGACAAGAATGCCAAATGGAAATGTTAAAAAAGTAAGTAATAAATTAAATACATACATATCTAATACACATACCATAACCAAATCTATATACAGAGTTTTTATTGCAACGGTTTGCAACTCACAATAAACTGGAAAATAAGTTATAAACAAAAATGTATTTGTTTCATTTTACGATTATAATGAGTAATAATTTTTGTCTATATAATATTTTTTATCAGCTTATCGCAAATAGCTTTAAAATTGTGCGAAACGTTACAATTAAACTTTGTGTACATTATTTGTATGTGTGTATAGAAAGAAGTTTCTGACGAAAACTGAATCAAAAATAATTTATAGTTATTTTTAAATAGATTTCTTAAAATTTATATTATTATTACAAAGATATGCTTATTATTATTACGCACACATATGTATGTATGTATGTATGCATGTATGTATTTATGTATGATGTATATACATATATACATATAGATACATATATAGATATGTATATTTGTATACACATATACAATGTGTCTTATAACTCGTGATTTTAGTGATAGAGTTTTAGAACAATACGGTTTTGATTTTTTTATATAGAAAATATCAAGCAATCATCGGATATTGTAAATTTTAGATATCACAAGACATATCTTTGTAACGTCACATAGTTACTTTTACTAAAACGTACTTGAACTAAAACAAATTTATTTGTTAATATATTTGTATTTTTGAAACTTTTCTTACAGACATTAATTTTTGTTATATATCAATTATTCTCAATTAATCACATATTATTTTTTAGAGGATCAATGATGCTGTGCGACGGGCCTTAAACAAAGATAGAAAGAAACGACAAAAGTACACCATGCGTCCGATGTACAGCCAGCCAATGTATGCACCATCACCATATGCACCAGTCGCATACGCACCACCGGCGTATACACCGACATATGCACCATTGGCGTATGCACCTTCGGCATACCCACCCTCGATGTACACAGCACCAGGATACACACCATCGACATACGTACCTTCACCGCACAATTGTGCAGTCCCAATTGCATACACTTCGCCGATGTATGCGTCGCGAATGTCTGCATCGCCATTTTATCCTCATTAAAATACAAATATAAAAAGTACAAATTAAATAAAAGTAAAAACTAAAAATATATTATATTTTTCTAATAATATGTAATATATGTATACATATATGTATATATAAATACATATATATGATGTAATATAAGATGTATTACACACACACACACACACACACACACACACACACACACACACACACACACACACACACACACACACACACACACACACACACACACACACACACACGCACGCACGCACGCACACACGCACACACACACACACACACACACCTAATACAATTTTTTATTTTAATAAAAAGAAATTGTAAACATATTTATTTATCCGCTTTCTTTTCCCTAAAATCAATATAAACTGCATTGAAATATATTGTAATGTATAATGCCCACTTTACACGATCTATAATTCGAGACATAATTGAAGATAGAATTCTATTTATAAATTTATGCGTCATATGTTTTAATGTATACGTGTATTGCGATGTATATTTTATTTTGTATGTATTTTACATATTCAAATGTTTTCTGTATTACACGATGAATAAAATTTATAAATAGAATTCTGTCCCGAATTCTGTCGCGAATTATAGATCGTGTAAAGTGGGCTTAAATGTACATATATGCTTGTAAAAGAAAATAAGTTTTTCTCAATTTTTTAAATTAAATATTTTTTTATTATAAGTACGCGTTTGAATTAGAAGTAGGCACACACACATATCCACACGCGTGTGTGTGTGTGTGTGCCTACTTCTAATTCAAACGCGTACTTATAATAAAAAAACTGAGAAAGAAAAACTTATTCTCTTTTACAAATATATATTTATACATTATACATTATATATATTTTATTTTATTTTATTTTATATACATATACAGGGTGTCCCAAAATCACCGGACACCGTTTCACTGACAGATTCTGTGGAACATTCTAAGACGAAAACTCTTATGCGAAAATGTCGAGGTTATAATAGTTTTTAAATGGGAAGCACTTAAAGTTGACCAATAAGTCTGCGGAAATTTCGCGCGCTCAGACATGGCACATCGCAAAGAAGGTGCCCTTATACATTGATTCAGTTTTTAGATATTGATATAATTCTGCATACAAGAAAATTCATTGAAGCTTTATCTTATTTATCTGTGATTATTTAATTTACTATACATAAATATTAATGCCAGCATTATGGAACATCAATCAATACATATGTCAAATGAAGTGCATCACAAACTGGTGCATGACTTTTTTCGTATGGTAAGCATATTCAAATTGTGTCAATCAATAATTTTATATTTCTATGGTAAAGTAGGATAAAATAATTAAAAAATTATATAAAAATAATAATAATAATAATAATGATAAATTGGATAAATAATTAAGACATTTCTTGACTTTTACCGATTTTACATATTCAATCTGCTCTATGTAATTATCGATGTAGGAAAACTCTACGTTATTATTATACATTATTATTTATTTTTTCCTATTTTATCATAGAAATATAAAATTATCGATTGACATAATTTGAATATGCTTACCATACGAAAAACGTCATGTTTGTGATGCACTTCATTTGACATATGTATTGATTGATGTTCCGTAATGCTGGCATTAATCTTTATGTATAGTAAATTAAACAATCACAGATAAATAAGATAAAATTTCAAAGTAATTTCCTTGTTGTATGCAGAATTATGTCAATATCTAAAAACTGAGTCAATGTATAAGGGCACCTTCACTTGCTTTGCAATGTGCCATGTCTGAGCGCGCGAAATTTCCGCAGACTTATTGGTCAATTTTAAGTGCTTCCCATTTAAAAACTATTATAACCTTGACATTTTCGCATAAGAATTTTCGTCTTAGAATGTTCCACAGAATTTATCAGTGAAACGGTGTCCGGTGATTTTGGGACACCCTGTATATACATTATTTACATATACATCTTGATTTATTTATACACATGTATACATTATATAGTTATCTATATAATATAAATCTATATAATGTATAAATAAAATTTAAAAAATAAAATATTCATACGTCATACACAACATTTAGTTATGACTTACAATTAGATATACGAGATTATAAGATATGAGAGCCTATAGCTATAAGAGATTATACGAGTAAAAAAGATCATAAAAGATCATATTTCTGCTATTATGATCTTTTTTACTCGTATAATCTCTTATATCTATAGGCTCTTATATCTTATAATCTCGTATATCTAATTGTAAGTCAACTAAATGTTGTGTATGACGTATGAATATTTTATTATTTTTTAAATTTTATTTATACATTATATAGATTTATATTATATAGATAACTATATAATGTATACATGTGTATAAATAAATCTATATGTATATGTAAATAATGTATATATACATGTATATATGTATATATGTATATATGTATATAAAATAAAATAAAATAAAATATATATAATGTATAAATATATATTTGTAAAAGAGAATAAGTTTTTCTTTCTCAGTTTTTTTATTATAAGTACGCATCAAAGAAAAATATTGCAGCACTATCTGTAGCACAATCCGGCAACTAATTTACTGCTTTTTTTACTCTTTTGTACCAATACTGCACACACACATATACACAATTTTTTTCCAATACTATTCTTGTACACTAGGCTTCTAAATCCAATTCTAAGAACTTAGCATTGTTTTGTTGTGTATTCTGGTTATCTTGACTGCTTATTTTGTAAATATAAACTGCATAAACTTTTACACGGAGCTAATATTGCGCGAGTTGACAGCTCTAGACGCCATATTGGGCTAAAAAGAGATAAAGAAGATCTTTATATTTAAAATTTTTTTAGTTTTCGACATAAAATCAACCGAACAGTTCTATATTATTGTGTATACTTTCATTGTGTAAAAGGATTTCTAAATCTATGCAGCCAATACGAAAAAAAGCTTAAGTTAAAAAAATTTTTTTTAGTCGGTAAAACAGACGATTCCAGGATCCCCTTAAGGCTCCTGGATACCTGCTCGCCGCGGCCATGTTGGAATCGTGACGTCAGAGGCGAGAAATAACATGTTGAGAATTCTTAGATGTCATTTCCAAATAAAAAGATATTTGCATAAAATAACACTTGAGATCTCTTTAACACACTTCTAAGATACCTCGAAAGCTATCCTTTCCCCTCAACAATTAATAAATAGCCGTAAAACGAATGTGATATGAAGCCTTGTCACGCGTCACACGCGATTTGACAACTGTCGAAAAAAGTAAAAAATGCTCCTTCCACGTATTGCATTCCTTGCTAATGTTAGCATTCGAAGTATTTTAGAGGTTCCATGAGTACGTTACACGTTACAACACTAGCCTAGAGCGAATAATTACGAAATGGCATCTAAGAATAAATTGGATTGTCAACACGTCACTTTTCGCCACTTCGTCACGCCTTATAGTTCATTGATTTGCAGCGTGAGGCGCTGCACGAGGAAACCTGACATGTAGGTAACATGTAGGTCTGTAGGTAACATGTGGGGACAACATGTTGGCATGTAGATATTCTGCACATTTATTACCATGCTAATATAAAATAATGTAAAGTATTTTAATAAATGTTAATTGTATTATATATATATTTTTTTTATTTTGTAACTCGTTACACATAATTATAGCCATATTTAAAAATATAATTTAAATATATAATTAACTATAATTAAAAATAAAAACAGGGCCTGTGGATCCAGGCCCTGTGCGGCCCATATTCTCGGCACCCCTGCGTCCTAGCCCTCTCCATCTTCCTCCTTTCCATCTTCCTCCTCTTCATCCTCGTCCTCTCCATCCTTCTCCTCTCCATCCGTCTCCTCTCCATCCGCCTCCTCTCCATCGTCCTCTCCATCCTCCTCCTCTCCATTCTCCATCTCGCCATCCTCCTCCTCTGCTCCTCACCCACCGCGCTCTTGAGGAGTAATAACTATATACACAGAAAACGTAATCCAAGCTATAAAATAATTTGCAAAAAAAGAATGATTTTAAAACTTTGGAACTGCATAGACAAATTTAATATACTTCTTGTTTCTCTCCTTCAATTTTCTCCCTCCTCTTTTTTTTATTCGTTCTTGTTCTTCCTCGTTCTCTTCCTCTTCTATGCTCATGTCCTCGTCATTTATTTTTCCGCTCTCTTCTTCCTGCCTTCTCCGCTCTCGTTCCTCCTCCAGTCTTCTAATATGTTCATATTTATTAGTAAAGTAAATCAGTAATTAAAAAATCACACGAACCGTTTTTTCTTGACAACTATATGTGCAATTTATAATACACACAACACTCTGTTTACCAGGTTTATTTTCCTGCGTTTTATTTTTATGCGATTCTTTTTACACGGTAGATGCATACCGAATGAAAAAATCATGTAAAAAGAGAACTTTCCCAAGCACATTTTACGCGTTTTTTAATATAACGATTGTTTACAAATAGCGCAATTTCTTCTTATGCGGAACGTAATTACCGTGTA